>CM033731.1:38591156-38766599 GCA_019671005.1 Hibiscus mutabilis | reverse complement strand
AACAATAAGCAAATGAAGAATCTGAAAGGCACATGTTCTCCTTGCATGCTAAGATGGACAACATGAAAAGAAAGAAACTTGTAAGAGTGTTTCATATAACAAAGATGCAAACCTGGATAACACACAAAATATCAGGAAGCTGATTTTTTGACTCATCAACAGGACCTGCATCAAAAGTAAGTTACAGAAGTCTATTCCAAGCTTGAATTGAAAAGTAGGAAATGCCTCCAAGGCAAGCAGACAAACCTAGTAACACAAACAAATGGTGAGGTGGAGCATCAGCCATTAGTTGCAGATCATTCGGGGAATTTTTATAGTGAGAAGAAACCTATAGGGCCATCATCCGCTGCAAGTATATGACATCTTAGCATTTGCTTCGCTTCATAATAACATTGATTGCATCAGTTCTAAAATCAAATTCTAAATTAAATCCAATTACCTGCAAAAATAGTTCACTATCTTTGTGATAAGAAAAAAGCGTATCTCGGTTAACATAGTAGAGATCACATTCACCAGGTGGAGGTAACCTAATTACACAATAATAAACATAAAGGAAATCACTCCTGAAATCAATAAAATGGAGGCAGAATTAACTCCCAGATAAGCACAATATAATAACCCAAACCTGTTGATACTGGGTACAGAGTTTGTAACATCAAGACAAAGTAAAGCATTCAGCCAGGATTCCATAGGATCAGCAGAGGCATATCTAATTGACTCACTAAGTTCTATCTTTTTAAAAACACGACCTGCATCAAAAGGCAATCAGAAGTCAGCTCATCCCCAGAGCATAAACTTGAACCAAAAGATCACATATAACTAAATATTGATAAAAACTAATAATGTCCAGCTCTACTTCACATAGCAATCAGGTCATATATTTTGTTCATAGAACTAAAAATTTCAATGAAGCTCGGAAATACCAGAGTGGGAGCCCTCAACACCCTTAGACAGCTGGCTTTGCTCTTCCAATTGCTGCAGTAGTTTTAGGGACAAAGACCGACCAGTACCTTCATAGCTTTAAATGGGATAAAAGAAATTCAATTCAGTCAATTTCATATACTATTAAACCAAAGACTGTTGAACATGCTTGCAGGGAAACTGTTCAAGGATGGAAATTACTGTATTACAAACATATCATACCCGTTTACAGTAGATGAAAGGAAGACCAAGTACGGACCAAGCAAGGACTTCACAACAGGCAACGGTATAGCTGCTGCTTCATCAACAACAAGAAGCTCAACTTGAGAGAGCTTTTCATGTTCATGTGGCTGTATATACTGCAAGGCCCAGGTAGAAAAAACAGATTTATTAGTGCTAAGCACGGTGGAAATAGTCCTACTTTCAATAATATAATCCTGAAGTATATACATATAAAATAAAATGATTAAATAAAAGCCGTTTATCCATGTCTTCTCAACCTGAATTGTTTGTCTGTGCTGCTTGTAAATATTGATACGAACAGTTGCTTTCTTGAACTCGGGGTTCACACTCTTCACAACGTCATAATCGATGTGCTCCTGGGAAGAAGAAAAAAAGTTAAAAGGTATGAAAAAATATACGGCAGGAGTAACCATCCAAAACAGACACCATCATATCATTTATAAAAAAAAAATCTCTTTTTCAAAAGATTTAAAAAAAAAAAAGAAACCCAGGAAAACTGATACTAGGATAAAACGGTGAGCAACAAGAAGACTGCAAAAAAATCCTTCATTATAAATGTTTTCATGGCACTGAAGCAGAATAATGATTTAATGAAAAGTTGTAAAGGCAAAGAAACCACCATCAATTACTTTTCCTAATAACTGCATTAAGGTTTCATGAAAGTACTATAAAGATAAACAAAGCTAAAAGCATTTTCCTTACAAATAATCATACAAACATCAAAGAAGTCGGAACATATGGCACCTATATAAGCTTGTCAATGTGTACATGGATGAAGGGAGAGAGACTAAACCTTATATTCAATGGAATCAAAACCCTTGCACACAAATTCAAACAAGGTCTTTAAGTTCTCAGGACTAGGTGCCGTTACATAGATATTTGAATACCTGCCAGAGTAAGTTCTCTCATTAGATTAAACAAAGCTCCAATGGAAACAAGGAAAAGGAATCCATACTTGAGGTAAAATATTTCATAACATAATTCAAGCCATCTTACCCAGCAGCAATTGCACCAGCTATTGCTAAGCCAAGTGCTGGTGATTTTCCACGACCACGAAAGCAAAGAAGCAAAGCAATCGTGGTTGCGTAGATTCTTGTCCAAAATTGCATCAAGGAATGTAACAAATGACTTTTCCCTACTCAAACATGAAAATAAAATATACCCATCAGACACTCCGAGAAAAAGTTGGCAAAACTTAGAACCAAATGAAAAAATAGTCAAAGAGATACGTTCCCTAACCCGATCCAAAGTTGTACAACACTTCTTTATCAAAGGACCAACAGTGGAAATCCTCATTTAGTTCTTCTTTTAAATTCTTCAGTCCTGTTCAGATTCTCGATAGCCCTTCGCAGTCCTTTTGGCAAATCGAGAGAGAAGAAAGTTATACACATAAATATGTCTTCACATCCCCAATGAGTTTGCCAACTTATGTTAATAAAAATGGGGTTCTAACAAAAGGTTAATCAAAGATTTCTACTGCAATATAAAAATGTCCGCCATCTAGAATGACCGCATAGTACAAAACACTGAAAATATTTTTAAAATACCCATGCTCACTCAACAGGGAAGTCATGTAATCACCTCATTAACTGGAACTAGGATTATTGATTTTATATGAGACGAAATCGGTAAGATATTTAGCTCATCATCCATGACCACACATGCTTTGTGTCAAGGCCATCCCTTATTATATTACGACCGCTTTGACAAGCCCGTTTCATTACCGAGCAATGGTGGACCGAGTGATGATATGAGCAGTCCCTAAGGAGCTACCAAGTCAAGGATGCAAGTTGAGAAGCTTTAGGAAGACGATGAAGGCCCTATCCAGAAAGTGTCCTCATTTGGGACGAAGCAACGCCTACTCACGGCATTCCCGGTAAGTTTATTTAGCTCTTTGGGGGGAAGTGGTCCGTGTCGGGTCTCCACCATCCCCTCGCCTGGGCTAGCGACCGAGCTTCCTTGGTGTAAGCGACCTACTCTTAGGCCTGTGGGGGCCTAGGTGTGCGGGCAGTGGGGGCCTAGTGGTTGCGCGACCGTCTCCCGGGAGAAATACCTAGGGACGGTTTGGGGCCATAGGCCCCATATCGCGCTTGTGGTCAAGGCACGAGGTTGGAGTGCAGTTTATCGCTAGGCTCCTGGGATTCAAACTCTAAAGCCTTAGGGCCTTGTGACCCGGAGAAGGCTCGACCGAGATAACTCATTGGACAACGAGGCATGAGGAAGGTCGACTTGTCCGGGTAACACCCATTTCAAGTGCCGCACGGCTTGCCAACCGAGCAAAGGGGGCCTCCGTCTCCGTGACACGTGGTATCGTGAGCGAGAATACGATGGACAATGTACTCATGTGATGGTGGCGTTTGGCTATGGCTTTTGAGACAAGTGGTGCGTATTTGTTAACCGACGCCATAGTGCTCATGTACCAACCGGAACACTATGATGCTTTATTTAGTGGTCGTGGTGCGTGGTGACGCTGAGACGGATGCGTAGCAAAAATGACAAGTGGGACTATTTGTGGATCGGTTGGTCTCACGCCAAGCGCGCTCCCACGGGTGGAGTAGGCGGGATGGATCATCGCGACAAAAAAAAAAGAGAGATTATTTTTTTCTTTGCGCAGAGGCGCTGATTGTGCATTCTACGCCAAGCGCTCCGGTGAATGGAGTAGGCGGTGGTCGAATGATAGTAAACCAAGCGCTCTTTGACCGGAGTAGGCGGGGTGGGGACTACGCCAAGCGTTCCCATGTGGGGAGTAGGCGTGGTGGTCTAATCCCACGCCAAGCGCTTCTCTTCAAGGAGTAGACAGGATGGGTAATGTCACGCCAAGCGCATCCATTAGTGGAGTAGGCAGGTGGTCTAGTTTCACGCCGAGCGCCCGTGAGGGTAGGCAGGCGGTGGCTAGAACCACGCCAAGCGCTCCGCGAGTGGGGTAGGCGGGGTGACTCCTTGCGCCGATTGATCAAAACCTAGTCAAGGTGCAAATGTGTCTATGGTGGGTTTGGCAAGGTAGTGCCGATGTGTTACATTAGCCGGGTGTATGCCAGATGAATTAGGCACAAGATGGTGCTCATTTGTTCGTTACAGCGTAACATTGTTGTTGGCCGATCGAGACGGCGATCGAGTTGAGGCGCAAAGAAGCGCAAGAACTTTTATGGATGAGATTGATCTTTGCATAGTAGTGCATGTCCGTGATTTGGGACACCGACAATATTTTTCTTTTAGTTGCTTTAAAGGCTCGTTGAAGGCTGTCTATGGGACATGATGAAGTGTGTATTCCTCATAGCATGGGGGCACGAATTCTAGCAATATGGGGATGCTTACGCATCACGCGAGAGGAGAGTCATTCCCTATGGTGGCTATCGGTAATAGTGATGCTTATTTTGATACATTGCCTTGTGTCGGTAACCCTTGCTTATTGATGTTTGTTTTGTCCTGTTAGTGCAAGGGCGTGTGTAGCCCGAAGCATAAAATGTGCTTATTTTTTGTTAATCTAACATATTGGTGCTTGTCATTTCCAGGGTAATGGGATAAGTTCTTGATTGATGGAAGTTAATGGCAATATTGTTTATCCTGGCACTGTGGTGCTTGATTGTTGCCTAACTATCTTTTTCCAGGTGAAAAGAGGAATGAGTATAGACGGTTGTAGAGTGATACAACGGATAGTCATGGGTTCGTAGACTAACCCTAAAAGAAAGAGTTGGAGACAACTTGAAATCGTTCCAAAATTACTTTGGGTTCGGGACTCAAGGGCGGAGTCGTGTTCTTTAAGGTGGTGGATTCGCCCATTGATAAAATCAAAGGGGATGATAAAAACTCATTTGTTGTGGGAGTACCTTAGTATAGTGTGATCGTCTAAAGGGTGCAGGACAAGACTCTTAGGACCTCGAACTATTTAACGAAGTGGTCAAAGGATCACGACGATCGTTGTATGCCGATGGAGTGGCCCTCTCAAAAAAAAAAAAAAATGGAGTAAAAGGGAGTGCAAAGTTATTGGTATTCTCCCTCTTGTTGTTGTGGGCTCTTGTAGCGGACGGACACATCATGGGTTCTCGGGGAAAGGTCACATTGTCAGATAAAATCAATGAGCCTAAGGGGAAATGTTTCGCATAGCTAATGATTTGTCTGTAAATGGCAATTTTCTTAAGACACATTGGGTCTTAAGGTAAAAAGGAATGTGTTGCGGTGGGGTAGTTTGGACCAGATTCTCTGGCAATAAATTGCAATATGAGATGACAAAGGGTAAGGCAAAGTGCTATTTGTAAAGCTACTCGTTTGGGTGAGAAACACAAGGGTGGTACAACTTGGTAATGTGGGTGCATTTGAGGGAAGCTCTCCTTAGGAGTTCCTTCACAAGCAGAGCCAAAGAGTAAGCGTGGGACAGACAAGCTCGATGGGTATGTGTTGATGACTCAAGTACAATTCAGATCTCACCCAAGTATTACATAATCCCCAATTTGGGCAGTGGAGATGTGGGCTACTACTGACAAGCTAGTTGGTGGGGCGAGCTAGTAAAGCCAAGGCTTGGGGTCAAAGTTGATGTATGGACCAAGAGACCAAAAGCAAAACCTGGTTACTACAGATATGTCAGTGTTACCCAAAAATAGAAATGTGGTGGTCAAGGAAGTTATAACGCACTTCCCAGAGTTTGGCAATACAGAGCGTGAATTGCAGTGGGAGTCGTACTGGAAAGTCCCATTGAACTTGTGAGGTACATTTCATTTTATTGTTATGTAATTGGACTAACCAATTTCGTGGTCAGTTTTCTCTTTGTGTGTGTTCTGACGACAGGTGTTCCTACCAATTCCTTGAGGGATGTGGGGGCAATCGATTAGAGAACCAATACGGTTTTGAAGGTTTGGCAGGTGTCAAGAAGCCCTGTTCGTATGCAACATGGATAAATGTTAGCTTCATGTAACAAAGAAGGACACGATACAAATATCACACCTACTTGTAAAAGTCGATGTCTGTGCAGGCACAATGATTCTGGGAGTGTCGACAAGAATGGTGACAAACGCGAAAACGTGGAATGAGTATTGCCCAGAGAGAGAACACACCTCGGTGCTAGGGCGTCAACACAAGGTGGTGGGTCGGTAGACCCTAGTCGGTTTAAGGAACTTGAGGCCGTAGTGGCTGCCCTGAGAGCTGTGGCATCAAATGATCGACTTTGAGCAATAAAGGTAATGCAGCAAGAGTTGACCCAGACTATCAAAGATTTTGGTAATGGAGGCAAAAGAAGCATTAAGTCATATGAAGTTCGGACTAGATGAGATCAAGACTCGGGTTAACCTGATACAAATAGCTATGGGCAATTCGATGATAGTAGATAGGGTTTGAGGACTAGGGTTTCAAAACCTCAGCGGTATGAAGGGAACAGAGATGCTAGGGAGCTTGAAAATTTCTGGTTCGACGTCAAGCATTATTTCCGATATACGCATACTAAAACAGATAAAGACAAGGTCGCGGTGGCCTTGGTGTATCTATTAGGGGACGCCAAGTGGTGGTAGTGGTCCAAGTTTATTAATGGTGTTTGTCCTATCAAAATGTGTGATGAGCTAAAGGGAGAGTTAATGGGCTCATTTCTTTCCCAAAAATGTAGAATATAATGCTCAAAAGAAGCTGAGGGATTTAGCGAATACAGGTTCTATTCGAGATTATATAAGAGAATAAAGAGGTATTGATCCTACATGAGAATACTCTACTGACTAGATGTCGTGGGCATATGGGGAAGAGTTTGGTTCCTGCGAAAACCTAAGTTAGACGTAGAGGGCACAAGTGAGACATCATTTTGAAGTCCACGACACGAGACTAATGTCGATATGATGGTTGTGGGGTGCTAATACAGGTTCCTTTGGGGGCGTGATAACAAGATGAACTTTTCTAGTAAGTGAATAATGGGGAAGACATGTCTTTTTGGGAAGAGGGTAATGGCCCCCGTGACAAGTATAGGCCATGTGTGTCAATAGATCAAATGCGTATTTTTGTGCTTATCACGATGCATCACATTTACAAAGGGAGTGAAGGAGAAACGAAATAAAGGGGCAACTTGATTGGCTATTACAAGGGCCATAGGAGACCATTAAGAAGTTCTAGCGAGGACATATGACCAACTATTTTGGCTACTGGAACAAGGGCAAGGTTGTTCGAGAGTATATTGGTGGGCATTCATTGATAAATGGTGCGGTATAATTGAGTAAGAAGAAAACTTCACGAGTGGATGATATTAGCTTGTCGAGAGACGCATTCTCAAATAGTCAAAACACCGAGGTATACATACAAAGGCATACCATGATTGGTGGTAGCATAAGGCAATGTGTGCCAACGGGTAATCATACGAGACTTGTGTGGATATGTTTTCATTGATAAAATTGCTTGTATATCTTATAAAAACAAGATGTATTATGGAGAACAAAAGGCAAGTACAATGCAATCCGGTGTTGGCAACTAGAGATAATCTATGCATTGTTGAGCACCTGTGTACAACGCGAGCATGTGGCCGCAAAACTTGGGTTAATGTTGATGACAAATGCATGGTGACGATTCAATACTTTGGAGGTCTCGGTATGAGATGAGGCAAAGTTGGCGAAGATGCTTAACGCCGAGGAGCAAGCCATTGAGTGACGAGTCATAACACGTTTGCTCATGACCAGGTATGTTACTTTTGTATTTGTGTAGGTTAATGGGCAGATCATGGAGCACAGAGAAACTACAAGGCACTTGTTCAAGTGGATCGATGGTTTGTTACTTGTCTTTGCCCGAGCCACAATCGAGTAAAAGTGGGGGGAGCATGAATCTAGAACTCAACATGATAGAAGTGGAACTGGGTCATACTGAGTTTGTGGTCAGTCTAGATGATTACGGATGTACAACATAGTCAAAAGGGGATAGAAATAACCCAGGATCGAGGCTTGAATTATTTGCTTGAAGGATCAAATGGCGGGACAAGAAAAACATACCAAATCGAGCACAAATCGAAGATGTGCTGCCATAAGGGTTTGTATCGGCTCAACAGTGATGAAGAATCGGTGTCAATATCAATGAGAACCATCCCTTCCCGGACTACGCCGATAAGGGCATCAATAGAGGAAGTGGGGGAGAATGTCAGAACCATCCCTTCTTGGACTACATCAACGAAACCATCGATAGAGGAAGTGGGGGGAATGTCAGAACCATCCCTTCTAGGGCTACATCGATGAGGCTATCGATAGAGTAAGTGGGGGAGAGATGTCAAGGCCATCTCTTATTATATTACGACCCTGCCTTGACAAGCCCGTTCATTACCGAGCAATGGTGGACCGAGTGATGATATGAGCAGTCCCTAAGGAGCTACCAAGTCAAGGATGCAAGTTGAGAAGCTTTAGGAAGACGATGAAGGCCCTATCCGTAAAGTGTCCTCATTTGGGACGGCAACGCCTACTCACCAGATTCCCGGTAAGTTTATTTAGCTCTTTTGGGGAAGTGGTCCGTGTCGGGTCTCCACCATCCCCCGCCGGGCTAGCGACCGAGCTTCCTTGGTGTAAGCGACCTACTCTTAGGCCTATGTGGGGCCTAGGTATGCGGGCAAATGGGGCCTAGTGGTTGGCGACCGTCTCCCGGGAGAAATACCTAGGGACGGTTTGGGGCCATAGGGCCCCATATCGCGCTTGTGGTCAAGTACGAGGTTGGAGGCAAATTATCGCTAGGCCCTGCGGATTCGAAACTCTAAAGCCTTAGGGCCTTGTGACCCGAGAAGGCTCGACCGAGATAACTCATTGGACAATGAGGCATGAGGAAGGTCGACTTGTCCGGTAACACCCATTTCAAGTGCCGCACGCGGCTTGCCAACCGAGCAAAGGGGGCTGTCGTGACACTTTGCATGATGCGAGAGATAATAAAAAGCGTTCATTAAAGCGCCCAGCAGCTTCAGAGTGGGATTCTGTACGGTACCGCTCATGAACATCCTGAATCAGCAAGGTTTCTATAAGTTACAACAGTCATCATTTTAGTGCAAGTAGATTTGAGTACAAAAACCAAGTAGTTAAGCAAGTAGTAGCAATGTAGTTAAGAAAATGGACAGCCTTGCCAATACAATTATCAAACCATGCTGCAGATTTCAATACATTATCTTAAGGTAAGAGAATGACTCAAATAGGAGAAATAAGAGCTTCTACACAACATGCAATTAAAACAAAAAGGAAACACGGAGAAGATTAATGTCAAAATGAAAAGAACCTAAGATATTCAGACCAGGGTGATATTAACCTAAAACTGACAAAACAAACAATACTGCATATTAAGACTGAAAGTGCATGCTACAAAGGCCTGGTAGATGGTAACTTCATTGCACTAAGAAAAAGCAAGTGAACACAGAAACAAGGGTGAACATTATGACACATGAGTTTCTCGTCTAGGGAAAACATTGGGAATTCTTTAACTAGCATAACATAACATGATGCGAAAACGTTCTAGGTTTGACAAGCTTTTCAGAATCACAGTACAAATCCTATACATTTTCTTGGAGAAGCCAAAGAGACACCCTTCACCCATCCAGCCCTCAATGAAGAATAATAAAACAAAAGCTAACAAAACCTAGGTTAGTAGTCCAAAATATCAATTGCAGATCATTAATTAAACAAATGTAGAACTAATAATCTCTAAAACAGAGTAGAGATACAAAAATAACAGAGCAAATGAAAGCATGGTATCATAAGACCGTACATACAGGTTTCTTAATTTTTTTGGACAATCAAAAAAACAAAAGAGTAGAAATAATTCATACCATAACCATGGTGCAAAGACTGGTCAATGAAGAAAGGGAACGAAGAAGCAAAACAATTAATCCGCCACCCTGCACAGTCTCTATTGTTCTGGCTAGAAGATTAGGAGTCAGAGCCTCAAAATCCTAACATAAAAACAAAGTAAACAATTGTTAAACTAAAGAAATGTTGGAGAAGAAAGAAAAAGACATATACAGCTAATCAAACAACACACAATCAAAAGGCCACCTGTAATATACACATTCCAAAAGTATTTCCAAGAATTCTCTCTGAATCTTTGTATAAGCAATAGGTTAATCCCCCAGTTTCCACAAAAAGCGAAAAGGGATCAACTTTTTCAGGATCCAGCAGCCCTCTCTGCATTAACTTTTTTATCTGTTTCGCACGTTTTTTCTTGTGACTGCATTAACATAACCATCACCTTTCAGATATTATTATCACGAAAAAAACTCATTTAACAGAGAACAAGCATCAAATGAAGATATGTTCCGTTTACATAATGACTAAAAACAAAAACATTTGAGAACTCAATCTGTTTGGTTGCTAATTTCTCTACTAGCCTTTTTTTTTAAAAAAAATAAACAACAAGCTTAAATGGCATAAAGTAAATAGCAATATATGTCTGAAACTATGATAAAAACCTGCTGAGTTCAAGTTTGTCCTTGTAGCACCACAAAACAGTTGGCTTAGATTTAACCACAGCCTTACTTAGCATGTAGTGAAGATTAACAATCTGCAAAAAAAGGCAAAAAAATCATATAAAAATTTGAAATTAGCAAAGAAATTACACTCTCCGTATGGCTCCTGATAAACTTCGAAAAGCTCTTTTTTCCTCCTTTTATGAAACAAAAAAGAGAGGGAGAGAATGAACAAAAAAGAGATTTTTTGAGAAAGAAAACGGAGATGCCTGGTCACGAGATTTGTCGCCAATGATGACGAACATGGAACGGTGGCGATTTTTTACTCCATTTTCGATGAGAGTTCTGATGCGTTCGTCTACCTTCTTCCTCATCTTGTTTTGGTTTTTGGGTTGGTTATTGCACTTTTCAAACTCTTCTTCTCTTTTATGTGCAAGGGTTTATGGCTTTGGGAGTTGTCTGAGACTTTCGAGCGCTAGGGCTTTGGGAGTTTATCTATCCGACAATACGATGTCGTTTTATATTACTCCATAGTTTTTTTTTTTTTTTGGTACTCCTATTTAAGAAAAAGTAATTATTTATGCATTTGGTAGCAAAATAGTTAATATTGTGCCGGTTTATATATTGTTTTTTTTAAGATGGCAACTGGATTTATACAATCGTATATTTACACTATAAAAACCTAAATTCTAAATTCTTAACCATAACCCTAAAAAACTAAACCCTACACCTTAAACCTTATACACTAAATTCTAAACACTAACCTTAAATTCTAAACCCTACAACTTAAACCCATAAACCTTAAACCCTAAACTAAAACACTAACCCCTATAACTAAAAGGCACGTGTAAACTAAAATTTACACAGCCTGTGTATCAAAGTTTTTTCCTAAAAATAATGAAAGGAATTAAAATTACAATGCATTTTAATCTAAGTATAGAGAGAAAATTTGGGACAATAATTACCAAAAAGCTTATACATAAAATAAAAATATTAAACTCAAAGATACGAAGAAAAAACGATATGGAAGATTGAGGACGAAATTAAAATGTTTTTAAAAGTATTGAGGATCAGGAATGTAATTAGGGCTTGCAAAAACCCTTTCGCATGCAAATAGGGGAATGTGGAAGGGTTTATGATGCGAATAACCCGTTTTAAAAACTGAAGGAGGGTATATATCTAACTTTTTGGGCAAAAAATGACCTTTATCATTTAAAATAGTTTGTCGTTTCTGGAAAAAACAAATTCTCTCAAAGCTCTGATGAACACCGCCGTTCATCAGGGCAAAAGCCTAGAAACCACCACCCTCTGCCACGTCAGTCGTCGCTCGCCAGTGGCTGACAAAGTCAAAACAAGCCAAAAGGCTTTTTTTTCATTGAAAACCCAGATCCGGTCCTTGTTTTGCCAAAAAGGAAAAACCTCACCCTGGATCTACATAAAATAGAGACCCCTACCCTTTTAGATCTAGGGTTTAACCTCCAAAAACGAAAAGCCTCAAACTCCCACCCAGTTCACCCTTACCAGCCGAAGGCCTAGGGTTTGTCACCGGTGAGTGGAGTCAAAGAGGCGCCCTAAAAAATACCACACTTGTTGCCGACTCACCCCTTAAGCTCGGAGGCAGAGTGCTTGTCACCGGCGAACGTACAACAGGCAGACGACCCTCAACCAAGGGTATAAACTCTCTTCTAGATCCCCATTTTTTATGCTATGTTTATGCATGCAAGTGGAGAAGAGAATGGATACCTTCAAAAGGTTCTGTTTTTCTTTGTATTACTGTTTCGAACTAAAAAAACCTTCTCGATGTGTTTTTGGTTTCGGTTTATATAACTGGAGTGTTACATGCTAGAGAAAAATAAAAGAACAACTAGTTATAATCTTCTCTGAAATCCGCCGAAACTCTCTAAAAAATTGTTATTTTTGTTCGATCTGCTTTTAATCTTCTTTTGCTAATGTTTATCGTTTTTTGTTGCATGGAAAACGTCGCAGCTTGGTGAGGAGTATAGGACCAAAGATAGAGGGTTGCAAAAGCTGGTCACGGTAGACGAAGCGTTAGTAGGCTGAAGAGTCGCTCGTTGAGATCCGAAGGGTTACGCGTGCATTGCACGCGCGCGTAAAGGAGCAGGAAGACCAGGGCTTAGGTGCTTGAAGGTTCTAGAAGCCTCATCTTCTTTCAATCTAGGCAGTTAGATCAGGATCAGATCTAATGGCTCTTGTGCGGCTGCGCGAAAATGAAGGGAAATTAAGGTTTAGTTTATTAGGGCATACCATATTTTGGGCTTCAAAGGGCCTTGTAACATTTACTTATTTATTTTTGGGTTTTTAAATGTAATTGGACTGTAAATAAACTTTTTGGGATTTTATTATTAATTTTAATTATTTAATTAATTTGTTGTTGTTTTTAAGATTTTTTAAATATAATACTAATATAATATAATAATAATAAGAAGAAACTAAATATTAATATAATAATATTAATATGCAATACGAATTAAAATATATATAATATTTTGGGTTTAAGATATACTATAATATCAAAAAGGGGTAATAGTAAAAAAACAAACCCATTATTCACAAAATAAAGACGAGGTATCCCTAGATAAAATTAGTGATTACAGCTGCCCCTCTTTGCTAATCCTTGTAAAACAAGAATAAAGCAAAGACAATAAGCACTAATTTTATCTACCCTTCCTATTCGAAGATTCTGAGCTATAAGTCCTTCCTATATAGAACCGTTTGCCCTTCCTCTTCTAGAAATTCTAGAACTCCGAATTCTTCCCTTGTAAGGCCTGAAAAAATGAAACCCATGAAGTAATGCCTCGATCTTCGATCGCCTTGGCACAGATTCGTACCTCGCCTTGAGGATCTCAACTATGATGTCTTGATTTATGGTCGTCTTGACACTGAATGACACTCACTTAGAGACCGCTGGAATGCCCTCGATCTTTATTGCCTTGGCATGGAGTGGTTTCTCGCCTTGAGGGTCCCACATATGATGTCCTGATTTTTGGTCGTCTTGACATTGAATGACATCTCGCTTAGAGACTGTCGGAATGCCCTCGATCTTTGTCGCCTCAGTATAGAATGATTTCTCGCCTTGAGGATCCCACATATGATGTCTCAATTTTTGGTCGTCTTGACATCAAATGACATCTCGCTTAGAGACTACTAGAATGCCCTCGATCTTTATCGCCTTAGCATAGAATGGTTTTTCGCCTTGAGGATCCCACATATGATGTCTCGATTTCTGGTCGTCTTAACATCGAATGACATCTCGCTTAGAGACTACCAAAATGCCCTCGATCTTTATCGTCTCGGCATAGAGTGGTTTCACCCAAATAGCTGAAGTTTGGAAAACTTCTCAAGGATCTTTGACTTTGTATTGGTATCTACTTTTTCTATCATGGAACATAGTATCCGTCTTCTATTTTTTCGAATACCTGAAAGAAACAGACACAATGATTCGATGATGCTAGTTAGCATGCTCCTACCTTAGGGAGGCCTAACTATTCATAATGCATGACAAATAATATGTAGTCAATGCTCAGACGCCTTCATTCTTGATGTCTTGTTTCGGCTTTCTTTTGCTTCAACCTTTGTTGTCTCTCCTTGTGACCAGACTCAGCCCTCATTTAACCCTCATATTCTCTAAAACTTTGTTCTAAAGCGCTCTTCCAAGTTTTCATTTTAGAGTTTTTTTTTTCAAAATGCCCTTTTAGGTTTTCACTTTGAATTTTATTTTTTTTCTTCTTTTTTTCTTTTTTTTCTTCTTTTTCTTTTCTTTTTTTAGGGCGTCTTTTTGGGTTTTCGCCACTGCCTCTTTTATCTTGGAGAGGGTGTTCGTTATCTTTTTGACAAATTTTGTCAATTTTGCATATCATGTCTTTTAGCCTTAACTTTGGTAGACTTATTTTTAACGGAATCGATTTCTGTCTTGGAACAACCTGCACTTAAATGGTTAAATCATAGTAATGCCAAGAAATCCTTTGTTTTTCAATGATCTACGTCAATCTATTTGCAGGATGCTTATGAAATAAATAATGGAAGGGAAAGAAATAAAATTTCATTAATATAAGAGATGCTAGAACATTTAGAAAGTCATGGTAAACGTGAGAAAAAGAAAAAAGATATAAGTAATATAGGGTGCAACATTCTCGAACATCGTCTGTATGAATGATGCAAGAGCCCATCGACCGTGGTAAATCTCTCACTGTCTGTCCTAAACTGAAATTTTTGATACCCAAACGGAATTCCACCATAAATCAAAGTAGGGCCCCTTCACTGTAAAAGAGCCTATTAATCGGATACCGAACCTCAAAATTCATCTGAATCGTCCATTTCAAATTTTAAATTCAGATCTTCGTTTAGTTTCAAGACATTCATTTTCGAGTTTCCATCACGAACCCTCTTGTTTTAAGCGTAATACTTCTTGACAGAGTCCGAATTTACAGGGTTGCTCAATTTTTCCCATCCATTTCTGCTAGAATTAATGCTCATCCGGAGAAGGCCCTTTTTACAACATAAGGCCCTTCTTAGTTAGGCATCTATTTCCCCTAGAAGTCCTTTTGAATTGGCAAAATCTTCTTGAGCACCAAATCCCCCTCTTGAAACTCTCTCGGGCGAACTTTTTTGTTGTAGGCGCACATCATCCCCTTCTGACACATTTGGCAATGACAGATGGCCCTTAATCTTTTCTCCTCAATGAGGTTCAACTGATCAATCATTGCTTGCATCCATTCAGCATCATCCAACTTCGTCTCATTCAAAATTCTAAGTAATGGGATCTCCACCTCAATAGGCAATACTGCTTCCGTGCCATAGACCAAAGAATACGGTGTTACCCCTGTTAAGGTCCTTACAAATGTCCGGTAAGCGAACAGTGCAAAGAGAAGCTTCTCATACCAATCCTTTAAAGTGTCGGTAGTCTTGGCTATGATATTTTTGATATTCTTATTCACTACTTCCATTGCTCCATTCATCTTGGGACAATAAGTGGTCGAATTGTGGTGCATAATCTTGAACTGCTCACATACTTCGGTCATCATCTTGTTATTTAAGTTGGAAGCATTATTAGTGATGATTCTTTCTGGCAATTATCTAAGCAAGCAACCTCAAGCGGCTCTAACCCCACCCTCCTAGATGCGATTATCTAGGCAAGCAAGAGTGTGAAGATGATCTCCTTCACAAGAACTCGTTGAACTTATGTTGAAGAAGACTTCGAAGGCACAAGTAATCAGCACTTGCAAAACCAAACTCACTAAATACTTCATAAATCAAAGAAATCTGTCTTACAATGATGAAGGCTTCATCTTTTTATAGGTGAAGAATAGACAAAGTAATTTAACTTCTACTAAAACAAGGAAAACCTAATCTAATTAAAAATAATAATAAAATAACAGCCTTTAAACTCCTTATGCTTGTGTGGCAAGGAATAGGCTGATAAGTTGATAAGGGCTGGGTGGCTGGTTCCTAAAGTATATAAAACCCTAAAAACATCAATTTAAATGATAATAAATATATTGGGCTAAGTTTAATTCGTCCAAAGCCTTATATGTTAGCTTTTGGGCTGAATTTTACAAAATCTCGTATCCAGCTTTCTACATGCGCAGTCTTCAGTAAATTGGACGTATCTTGAGTTCCTGATGTCTGATTGACGCATTTCAAGATGCGTTGCAAAGGTAACTGAATGACGGACAATTTGTTAGAAGACAAATTGACTCCGAAATGCCCAGATCCCATCCAAAAACTCGGCGCAAGTTGCCTGACTTTCTAAACTTCAAAAACATATTCAATTTCTTGGCCAAGATGCATCGTTTTTTACCTCATATGCATGCATTGTTTTGGTTTTTATTGTTTGCATCGAACAAATTCAGCTTCTTGTCCAATATTAGTAATTTGACTCCACTCATGCATGTATCATTCCCCACTCCTCAAAAGGATGCGTTCTCGAATCTAAATCGGCAATTAGAGAACAATCATCAACTTCAATTGAAAAGGCTTCTTTGTTGTATGTGAAGTGATATAATTGAGCTCCTCTCAATGGTTCAACAAAATCTTGAAAAAATAAGACATCACTACTTGAACATTTGTAAGGATTAGTCAAAACAAAATCACTTGTCGCGTTCTTTTTCTTGTCTTTTTCTTTTGGGCTTTGTGTGACTTTTACCTCATATGTATTTTCACTCACCAAATTTGGGGCGTTAATTTGACTTTTTTTCACTCTCGGCCTCTTTACTCTCAGTCTTTTGTATCTCACATCCCATATCCCTCTCACAAAAATTATCATCAATGTACAATTTCTGTAGAGGAGAAAGTGTTTCTAACGGAATGATAGGACAAGAATCAAATGAAGGGTTAGAATTACACTTACTTTCTTTGTGGGGAGGTGATGAGAATATAGCAAGTGGACATACTACTTCACATGAGGGATTAGAAGCATTGTCATCTTGTCTAATGTGTTCATTATCACTATCCTCTTGTTCGAGTGTTTGTGTGTTTTCCGTCAACATAGGGATTTTTGTCTTGGTTTTGTCCAATGACTTGGATGTTTCAATTTTCTGCTTTGGTCTACTTGAGTCGAGCAATGGTTTAGAAGAATTAGAATAAGATAAAGGTTGAGTGGTACCTCTGTCATAGTGATAATTCTTCTGTCGATATCGTTGTCGATCTTTTATGCGTTTTTCAATTGTCATGGCGAATTGGAATGCCTCTTGAAGGGTGTAGTAGGTTTTGACAAGTAACTCAAGAATGTTGTCATTGAGTCCGATAACAAACCTAGTCATTGTATCATCTTCATCCTCTTGTATGTCAGCTTTTTGCATCAATGATTCCATCTCTTTGAGATACTCCTCAACAGTTATGTAGCCTTGTCGGATCCTTTGTAACTTTTGTTTTATCTCCCGTTGATATAATAGAGGAACGAATCGTTCTCGCATGACTTTTTTAAGTTCTCCCCATGAGGTTATCTTGGCTTCTCCATTGAGACCCTGATTGTGGACCAATTGGGACCACCAAATGGATGCGTATTCAGTGAATTTGAGAGTCAACAGTAGAACTTGATCCTCTTTGGGACATTGATAATGCTCGAATAGAAGATCAACTCGATTTTCCCAGTCACAATAAGTATCCGGGTCATACCTTCCTTGAAAAGGTGGTACAGTGATCTTTGGCTTGGCTAAGGTGTTTGTTGCTCGTCTCGGTTCTATGCAATGATTGTGCCTATTTAGGGGGTTTTAGCGTCTATTCTGAATGGGAGCAAGATTTGGACGCTTAGGCTCCTCAGTATCGCTTGCGATAGCAGTGGTTTCTAATCTTCCAATGGTTTGAGTGATTGTGGTCATGATTGTATCGGTGTGCTCAAGCTTGGTTGCCAATGAGGTTACAGTCCACTCAAGTTTATTGAGAGTATTCGAAACACTCAGATTTAAAAGGTAAAAAGCAAAAGAAAACTAGAAATCTCACTAAACACTCCAAGAATAAATATTTAACGAGGCAAGTAAACCGATCTCGTGCTCTTTAAAGATCTTCCTACCACAAGTCAACAAGTTACAATGGAGTTTAATCCTAACAATGAGTCCTAATTGTACTAGGAGTCCAATGAAAAAGCTTGAAACCAATTGAATATAGTTGCAAGAAAGAAGGATTGTAATGCAACTTTGTTGTCCTACTCACACTAGAAAATAGAAGGTGTTAATGGCGTAATAGAAGAAAGAAAAAGCAAAATAAAATAACTTAAAAAAACTAAGAGTAGAAAAATTTAGTCTAGAATGATGATAACCCTAAAACCCGGTAACAACATGAAGGAAAAAATCCAATGCTGAATCCACTTCAATGTGATGCTTGCGGTGGTTGATGATGTTGGTCTTGATGATTCTTGATGGTGGTTGGTGGCTAGGTATGAGCTTTCTCACTTTTCTTCACTTTTATTTCTTTTCTTTTTTTTCTTTTTACAATGTAAATAAACTGAAAATAACAAAAATTTAAGAAAAAAAATAATGAAAATAGGGTTAAAGTAGGGGAAACCCTAATTTTGCTGAAACTTTGATCCACTTCGTTCGAAGTGTTCCCGATGTCAAACAATTATAAAATTTTGTGTGGTGACTCCTTCAATGGTGTAAATCTGATCTGGAAATTTTCAGCTCAAAATTCGCTCATTTGATTTTGACGAATTTTTCCCTAATTTTCTAATTTTTCAACCAAAAACGCCAAAATTCTTGCCAAGAATCGTCCTAAATCTGATACCAAATGATAGAGTAGCGCAATCTTGGATTTAGAAGCCTTCAATCAAGTTGTTGCAAGAACTAGGAGCTCTAGACTCAATCAAGAAAAGTATGGGCAGATCTGAAAATTCAAGAGAAAAGAGAAGGGCTTTTCTTGAAAATTTCATATTCGAGGCTGGAAATTTAAAGAAAAAAGACAAGATGAAGGATTAAATGATAAGAAATAAGAATATAAATAAAAATATGAAAAAAGATTAAGAAAAAGATAGGTAAAACAAATATGAAAATTCCAGCTTTGTTTATGGAATTATGGAAGATGGTATGAAGGTTGAAGATGAAGATGGCTTGCGAATTGTTGATGTTGTTTTGTCCTCGGCACCCTATTAGACTCAATTATCTAAGCAAGCAACCTCAAGCAGCTTTAACCCACCCTCCTAGATGTGATTATCTAGGCAAGAAAGAGTGTGAAGATGATCTCCCTCACAAGAACTCGTCGAACTTATGTTGAAGAAGACTTCGAAGGCACAAGTAATCAGCACTTGCAAAAATAAACTCACTAAATACTTCATAAATCAAAGAAAATCTGTCTTACAATGATGGAGGCTTCATCCTTTTATAGGTGAATGATAGACAAAGTAATTTAACTTCTACTAAAACAAGGAAAACCTAATCTAATTAAAAAAATAATAAAATAACAGCCTTTAAACTCCTTGTGCTTGTGTGGCAAGGAATAAGGTGATAAGGGTTGGATGGCATGTTCCTAAAGTATATAAAACCCTAAAAACATAAATTTAAATAATAATAAATATATTGGGCTAAGTTTAATTCGTCCAAAGCCTTATATGTTAGCTTTTGGGCTGAATTTTACAAAATCCCGTAATAATTACAGTATTCACTTTTTCGCATGCCAGCGATCTTTGAATTTGGACGTATCTTGAGTTCTTGATATCCGATTGATGCGTTGTAAAGTTAACTGAATGATGGACAATTTGTTAGAAGACAACTTGACTCAGAAATGCCCGAATCTCATCTGAAAACTCGTCGCAGGTTGGCTGACTTTCCAAACTTCAAAAACAGATTCAATTTCTTGTCCAAGATGCATCGTTTTTGACCTCCTATGCGTGCATTGTTTTGGCTTTTATTGTTTGCATCGAACAAATTCAGCTTCTTGTCCAATATTAATAATTTGACCCCGCTCATGCATGTATCATATGACCTTTATAGTGAGTGGTATAAATTTAAATAATAATAAATATATTGGGCTAAGTTTAATTCGTCCAAAGCCTTATATGTTAGCTTTTGGGCTGAATTTTACAAAATCCCGTAATAATTCCGTATCCACTTTTCTGCATGCGCAGTCTTCAGTAATTTGGACGTATCTTGAGTTCTTGATATCCGATTGATGCGTTGTAAAGTTAACTTAATGATGGACAATTTGTTAGAAGACAACTTGACTCAGAAATGCCCGAATCTCATCTGAAAACTCGTCGTGGGTTGGCTGACTTTCCAAACTTCAAAAACAGATTCCATTTCTTGTCCAAGATGCATCGTTTTTTACCTCCTATGCGTGCATTGTTTTGGCTTTTATTGTTTGCATCGAACAAATTCAGCTTCTTGTCCAATATTAATAATTTGACCCCGCTCATGCATGTATCATATGACCTTTATAGTGAGTGGTAATGTTTAGGGCCTTATAAGGCCCTCTTCATTCTTCCGGTATCTCATCGCCACTGAAGATGATATGATTACAGTCAATAATATATCCGATGATCTGATCTAGCTTGTCGATCAAAATATTACTTTTGACAAAATTTTGGTTTAACACCTTCAATAGTGCTTCGTGATATTTTTTTTAGTTCAACAGAAGGTCGAGCACCGAGATCCGGACTGGTTGTTTCTAAGTTGGTCACTACACTGTACTCATTGTGCCTTAAGAATCTCAAAAATTTCTGAGCTTGAGCCTCAGTTACTGGCTCATTGAGTTTTGGGGGTGGCTTTTCTCCAAATATCTTTGCGGGTTCGGATTCGGTTGCCTTACCTTTACCCTTTGGCTTCTCTATTGCTTTCTAAGTTTTCAGAGCGTAACACCGACCGCTCCTTGTAAAATGCCCCACTTCGTTTATACCTTCGAGGTTTGGTTCCGCAGGCTCTCCTTCGGTGGGCTTTACCTCCGCCGTTGGCCTCTCTCATTCTTGAGAATTTGAACTTCCTAGTATTGAGACATTTGCAGTGTAGTTCCACGAAACCATCCGGGTATCCTTAGGGAAAGGATACCAAAGCAGAAATTATAATTTTGGGGGCCACCATAGGTCCCTTTTCTCATGGTCCACTTTCTTGACTTGGTTTGAAGCCAAAGACAAATGGCTTATTTGCACTGTAATTGGTATCTGGTGCATCAAACGTGCACACTTTTGACTCACTATTTTTTCTTCTTCCTAAAAGAATTCAATCTCTTTACTCTCCATCAATTGTTGAACCACTTGATGGAACTCCTCGCAGTCTTGTATCTGATGATCCTTCGATTGATGGTACTCACAATAGGGGCCACAACCTTTTTTTACAATTACCATTCCTCAATCAATGAGACGAGCCATACATAATTGCTGAAAAACCATCTAATCGGTGACTTTACTTCTAACATGCTCTCATTTGCTCTTCAAACATTCCCTTCTTCAAGAGCGTTTACACCTTGACCTTCGTGGTTTGGTAAAGGGTTATTAGCAGTACTCCCCTAACTGTAATACTCCGGTATTGATCAAGTTCTAAACGAACTTCTTGAACGCCACACAATTCTTAACCAAATGCCCCGAAACATCAACATGGTACTCACAATGTGCCTTGGGGTCATACCATGATGGATAAGGAGGGTTAAAAAGGGTCACATGATAAGGCTGCACTAAATATGCCTTGTACAATTGTGTGTAGAGTTCCTTGTAGGAAATTGGTAGCGGAGTGAAATATTTGCTCTCGTTTTCTTTCTTGGGCCCCGATCTTTTCTTCTATTGAAATTTTGGGAGTTCCCGATAGAAGCTTGGGGCTGAGATATGGTGAGGTTCTTAATAGCCTCATAAGTATTCATGTTGTTAACTTCATGGTCTCTCTTCTTGAAATGCTTGCGTGCCGGTTCCCCTCCGTCGATTCTTCCACTTTTGATGGCTGCTTCAATACGTTCACCGGTCATCACCATATCGACAAAATTGCTGATAGGGTTATTGATCAAGCGATCATAGAGTGTCCCTTTTAGTGTGTCAATGAACATTGGAGAAATCTCATTCTCACAAAGAGGGGCTGAACTTGAGCCGCCACATCACGTCATCTCTGGGCATACTCCATAAGGCTCTTATTTCACTTTTGCTCTATCCCTTGTAGTAGCAGCCGGTTGGCGACCATATCAGTTACGTGCTTGTACTGGTCAGTGAAAGCCTTGGCCAAATCCTTCCACGACTTAATTTGAGCTCGTGTAAGCTTATTGTACCACCTTGTGGCGGGTCCCACATGACTGTCTTAGAAATAATGTATCAACAACTTCTCGTTGTCGGTGTACCCCGCCATCTTGCAGCAAAACATTTTATATGAGTGGTTGGACAATTTGTCCCATCGAACTTTTTAAATTGGGGTCTTGAACTTGTATGGTATTTCTACATCAGGGAATAGACTGAGATCTCTAGCATTCATGCCATAAGAACCATCCTCGTCCTTTTTTACCAAAAAATTTTCTTCAAGGCCTTTTCTAGTCTCCTCCAACTACTTTGAGAATTCCGCCTTCACTTCATTCAATTTTTCTAATTCATCAAAATTCAAGATGCTATCTCCAACGTGTTCAACATTTGCAAATGTTACGCCCGGCTGAGGTGGAACAGATGCACCCGCCTGGTGAGATAAGGATACCCTTGTGGGGGGTTCGGTGTAGGATTAATGAAAAGAGGGTTTCTGAAAATTAGAGAATATGAAGGGTCTCCCAGTTTTGGCAGGGTTCACAACGATACTCTTCCCTCTTAATTCTTCCCCACGACTGTTTCGCAGCATTTGAGATATTTCCCTCGTCATATCTTGCTGAGATTTGATGATGGTGTCTCTTAGTTCTTGTTGGGTTCACTCCAACTGGCCTCTAAGATCAGCTTCTAGTTTCTCAAAGCTTTCCTCCATGATCCTTGTTTGTAAAAGGGCTCGGTATATGTGTGGAATAATTGCAATTTATCTTTCAAATTATGTCACAACATTCTCATTATTAATTACGTGACATAATCAATTAATGCAAATTATATGCGAATATGCAATGCTGAATGAATAAAAATGCGAGAATTAATGCAAACAAAGGCATTGCTTCTGTTGGTGATCGCCTTTGAACAACTTTCATTGAATATTAAAAGGTTCTCATTAAAAAGAAAGATAAACTCCTACAGATATGCCTCAGCCCTAACTCCTAGCTCTTCGATAACTTTAAGCAACTGAATGAACCTAGGCGCCTCCTCCATGTCCGGAGCTACAAAAGGAAGAAGAGATTTGACTTCGTTGGCTAGGTTCTTCACATGCTGGGCGACTTCTTGCACTTGCACCATTAATGTCGGTGTAGTATTGATCTCGATCTTGAATCATGCGAGTAGCATCGCGAGGCACCTCATCCAATAATTATCTCATCCCTCGGCTGATTCTTCTAGAACCACAATTTTTTTGAGACAATCTTGGACTGTAGCCTTTAATGTTTCAATCTGAGCTCGAAGTGTTTCGTTCTCTTGCCAGGTAGTTTGGAGCTCAAGAAAGCCATTTTGAGCACGGTACTCATGGAGAGACCAATCTAGCTCCCCAACCATTTCTTCCAATTGAGTATTTTGAGCATGGCTTTGACTCAAGCTATCGAGGGTAGAGTTATACAGACCTTGCATCTCGAACATTCAGTTTTTTCTTTCTTGGGCCTTTCTTTTCTACGGGGTAGCATCCATCGCTTGCTTTTCTTTCTCAATTTCTTTTTTAGCTTTTACTCTCTCTTGTTGAATTACGATTCTAGCGATCTTTCTTTCATTATTAACAGTTTGCCTGCACTTCTCAATCTCTTTCTCGAGTGTTTGCTTATCTTTTTCCCTTTCCTCTTCGACTAAGCGTATTACATTCATTCTTTCTTTCTTCACCGCTAGAAATTTCTTCTGATCGGCATTTCCCACTAGAGCCTGAAGCTTGAGAGTACCTTTTGGTAGAGAGCATTTTTTTTTCCTCCAAGTCCACATTAAGCTTCGTTAACCACTTAATAGTCCTGTCTCGCACATCCACATCAAGGCTAACCCTATAAAGCTCGCTTGTATGCTCAGTTTCTAAAGCATCTATCTTCTTCATCACCTATTCTAGCTCACTTCTTAAGATGTCGGCTTGAGAAGGAACCATTCTCAAATGTTCTTCAAGAGACATAGTCGGCCTTTGGTCGGGCTCCGGAGTTTTATCATTAATCCTCTTGTGCATCCAAAAGGCATAGTTTGGGGTGAACATACACTTGTTGTCTTCTTCTACCTTTATGCGATAGAGGTGATCCCAAGCTCTAGAAGAATCTTGAACCTTCGCCTTATATTCATTCTTAAATGGGAACTAGAAAGTGCTCAAACCGATGGTGACGGGCACAAACTGTCGTGAACTGAACTGTCTTGACACCAACAAAGGAACGCAAGCGATCCCACCGTACAAGCCTATCATCATTAGCCAATCATAGTCTCCACAACTGTATAAGAAATGAAGGAACACCCTCCACACAATGTCCTCATCTTGAATATTCTTGAAGATGGTCGTCCATTTCTGTTTGTCTGGTTCTTCTCACCATTCTTTTGCTAGGTACTCTCGCAAAGGGGGAAAATTTCCTGAGATTATCCCATGCAGCACCCTTGTCGGTGTCTTCCAAATGTGACTTCGGATCCATACTTGAAGTAATTGTGCACATCTTCTAAAGCGTCATTCTTCATGTTTCCGGCTTGCATTCAAAGAAATAAAAGTTTCAGTTAAGATTGTCGATACCGGGTTGGCCTTCTTCTTCAATCGCTCGAATAAGTCCAAGATGGCTACATCAATGTTGCCCAAAACTCTAGGGAAAATAATCAAATCGTAGATCCCCAAAGAGAATAAATCCATCTTCATTCCCTCATCCGGGTGTGTTGGTATGATATCTCGAATACACTCCTATAAAAAAGCAATACTGTAACCTCGAACTTAAATCAAGCCCTTGACACAATCTTCGCTCATCCCGACTAAGGTTCTAAGCTTCAAAGGGCAATTCTGAGACCTAGACGGTTTTGTGTAAATCTAATCTTCATGAATGTTCTTCTGATTAAGCAGGGTTGTATACTCTTTGACTGTTGGCATCAAATTTTTCCCGTTAAAAGTAAAGCAACAGAAAGCGGGATTCCAAAACTGAAAGATAGCTCAAAGTATATACTGATTAATTCGGACATACATCAAATGTGCTATGTCACCATAATTTTCCCGGAACAAATTTTGCAATCGTCGGTCTCATCCTTCCCAAATCTGTTTCAAATCCCATAGTTCATATTGTTGTAGACTGACATATGTATACCCCACCACAATGCGCTCACTCGGTAGACTGTCACCTTGGACCCTTTGGTTGACTTCGGACCAATGTCGAATGGCTGAGTTAATTTCTTCCTTCCCGAGTTACCTTTTATCCATGATGAAAGATTTCAACTTGGCAAACCACTCGAATCAACGCCTTCATGTTATGCAATGTATATGAAAAATATATGCAAAACAAAATAAGACAAAAATGAAACAAGTTAGTACCGGATAAAATCAATAAACATATAAAATGAAAAAAACGAAAATAAATCAGACAAAACAACCCTATTTACATCATTTCTAAAGAACCTAGTTTACCCGCATAACTCTAAAAGGGCTGGGCTTTCTATGTTCTCTACATGCAGTTTTGGTTCCAAACGGTACCCGAACTGTCCTCGTTGTCCTCTTCTAAAGAGTAGCAAGGCCCCGGTCATCACCTATTATACGCTCCTCTCAACCGAGTTCAATTCAGGGGGACCCTTTCGCTATGTCCGTACGGGGAAACAATATTCCCACGAAAACGTAGGGTAGTCGAGCCCCGAAGGTACTTACTAGGCCCATACGGAGGAACAATATCGTTCCCCCCACTTAAAAGGACGGGTTTAAATGTTAAATTTTAAATGCGTTAAAATAAACTCGCATTTATAAACGAATATTAATTTAATCGTCACTTTAATTCACAACTTTCGATATTAATAAAGCAGTAATTATTATTTTTGTTCTTTTTGAAAAATGGCCAGACTCACTTTAGTTTTAAAAATTAAAACCGGTCCCCAGCAGAGTCGCCAACTATAGCGACCTTTTTGGAAATTCAAAATTTTTAAATTGGTTCGAATGAGATTGCTAGAAAGAGGAGTAATAGGTTTCCTTTGGTTTTTTTGGGAAAATATTTAGAAAATAGGGAATAATTTAAAATTCGTGTTTTTAAAAAACAATAAAACTTGGAGTCTCCACCGGCCACTGAGGTAGGTCGGACACCATAAAAACCATAGATTTGATAAAAGAGAGTTCGAGAGTTGGTTACGGATGGGGAAGGTTTTGGCACCCCAAACCGCCCAAAAATTGGTACCGTAAAAAAAACAAATTACCGCTTTGTTAATATTAAACTTTTCCGAATTAAAGTGATAATTAAATTAAATCCGGTTATACGTGCGAGTGAATTTTAAGAACCTTGTTATTCGAAAGCAAGACCACCATCACTACGTTTGATACTGGTCGTATTTATCGCCGAATAACAAGGCTCCGCATTAGCAAAATTATATCCGAATGCAAACTTACATAGCATGGTATGGGAACAATAGTCATAATGGAAATAAATAAGAAAACTATATATCATACATCAATACCATGTCATGAACATCATATCAAAATAAGGTTTCCTATGTGTATATACATATTAATATTTACTATACATTACATGATAAACGAAAAATATATAATAGACAAATATATAAAAACCATATATTATATTACCATATACTACATAACATCTAAATAATGTATATATATATATATCATATATTTCATACCACATATATATACAAGATATTATACTATATATTAAATGATAAATATTTACATAATATATGTGTTAACCATGCTATATACTCATCAATCTAACAAACACAAGAAATATCAAACATGAACAGTATATACAACTTGAAAATTTAAATATGCATGCAAAAAGAAGGGTAAAAGGGGATTTCAACTCTGGATCTATGACCTAATCGTATAGAAACTGAAACTGGAAGGACCAAATTAGAAAATAACCCATTCTAAAACAGATTAAATTAAAAAATGGACAAAATTAAAAGCTTTTAAATGCATCCATGGACCACTAAGGGAATTTTGAAAGGCAGAAGGGCCAAAAAAAATTGTTTAAAAACATGAAAGGACCAATTAGGAATAAAACCATTTTCAAAAACCAAATATGGAAGATTTAGGACGAAATTAAGATGTTTTTAAAAGTATTGAGGACCAGAATTGTAATTAGGGCTTACGAAAACCCTTCCGCGTGCAAATAGGGAAGTGCGGAAGGTTTATGATGTGAATAACCTGTTTTAAAAACTGAAGGGGTATATATCTAACTTTTTGGGCAAAAAATGGCCTTTATCATTTAAAACAGTTTGCCGTTCCTGGGAAAAACAAATTCTATCAAAGCTCTGATGAACACCGCCGTTCATAGGGGCAAAAACCCAGAAACCACCGCCCTCTGGCACGTCGGCCATCACTCGCCAGCGGCAGACGAAGTTAAAACAAGCCAAAAGGCTTATCTTTTCATTGAAAACCCAGATTCGGTCGTTTTGCCAAAAAAGAAAAACCTCGCCCTAGATCTACGTAAAACAGAGAGCCCCACCCTTTTAGTCTAGAGTTTAACCTCCAGAAACGAAAAGCCTCAAACTCCCACCCAGTTCACCCTTACCGGCCGAAGGCCTAGGGTTTGTCACTGGTGAGTAGAGTCAAAGAGGTGCCCTAAAAAAAGACCACACTTGTTGTCGGCTCACCCCTTAAGCCCGGAGGTAGAGGACTTGTCGCCGGCGAACGTACAACCGGCAGACGTCCCTTAACCAAGGGTATAAACTCTCTCATAGATCCCTCTTTTTTATGCTATGTTTATGCATGCAAGTGGAGAAGAGAATGGATACCTTCAAAAGGTTCTATTTTTCTTTGTATTACTATTTCGAACTAAAAAAACCTTCTTAATATGTTTTTGGTTTCGGTTGATATAACCGGAGTGTTACATGCCAAAGAAAAATAAAATAACAACTAGTTATAATCCTCTTTGAAATCCACCGAAACTCCCTGGAAAATTGTTATTTTTATATGCTTTTAATCTTCTTTTGTTAATGTTTATCTTTTTTTGTTGCATAGAAAACGTGGCGGCTTGGTGAGGATGAGAGGACTAGAGAGAGGGGGTTGCAAAAGTTGGTCGCGACAGAGGAAGCGTCAAGAGGCTGAAGAGTCGCGGGTGGAGATACGAAGGGTCATGCGTGCAACGCACACGCGCATGACGGAGTGGGAAGGCTGGGGCGTAGGCCCGTGAAGGTTCCAGAAGCCTCCTCTGCTTTCAATCTAGGCCGTTAGATCAGGATCAGATCTAACAGCTCTTGTGTGGCTGCGTGAAAATGAAGTGAAATCAGGGTTTAGTTTATTAGGGCAGACCATATTTTGGGCTTCAACGGGCCTTGTAACATTTACTTATTTATTTTTGGGTTTTTAAATGTAATTGGACTGTAAGTAAACTTTTGGGCTTTTATTATTAATTTTAATTATTTAATTAATTTGTTGTTTTTTCTTAGATTTTTGTTTAATATAATACTAATATAATATAATAATAATAATAATAATAAACCGAATATTAATATAATAATATTAATATGTAATACGAATTAAAATAAATATATACAATATTTTGGGTTTAAGATATTCTATAATATCAAAAAGGGGTAATAGTAAAAAAGCCCATTATTCACAAAATAAAGACGGGTTATCCCCGGATAAAATTAGTGATTAAATACCCTCATCACGCCCAGAAATCGGTAGCAAAATATATGTTGCTCTTAATTGATGGAAATCATTGAAATTTGAATTAAATTTAATTAAATGGTCTTAATTGGATACACACTTTAATTAAACGGACTTTTATCAAATTGGTGGACTTGAATTAATTAAAAGTTTAATTAATAAGGGTGACTGTACATCGGACTGTAGATTAAACTAACATCGAATAAGACTGACTGTCGTGTTAATTTACGGTTCGAATCAAGTACATCACCTTTATGCGTGATGCAAACATTTAAATATGATGTCACGACTTATGAAATTTTTATTTCACATTAAGGTTTACCTTCGAACGGTAAGAATTAATTCGAATATTTGGTCAACATCCATTGAGCCATGACTGTTATGACACAAATATCGAAATTAATAAATACCTCCTTTCTATAATTTAAGCCAATTAATTAGTAACATGTTCAATTAAAATAATTAAGGTCTAAAGAATGAAAGTTAAAATGCATGGCATAGAATTGCATGAAATAAAACCCTAGGCCCACTAAAGTCCTAACCTAAAAGGCTCAAATTATGGAAAATCAATTAGTGATCTAATTATTAACTAGGTTAGCCTAATATTAACCCTAAATTAATTAAATCCTAAAACTTAAGAAAACCTGATATCTTATGAATTATCTTGAATCAAAATAATTAATTTGATTAATTTTAAACTAGCATCTCATTAAGCCAAGGATACTATTTAAAATGAATCGAATTAAAAATTATGATTTTAATTAAGTTTCCATCTATGTCAAATTTCAATTTTATCCTAAAAATTATTAAGGATGGCAAATTAATTTAATCAATTTAACATTTATCCCGATAAGATAAGGATAAACTTAAGTTAATTAAATTAATTTGAACCTAAGTCTAACTAAAGGTTTCTACTAACCTAAACCTAAACCTAAACTTAATTTAATTAATTTAAACTTACACCCAATGAGCTAGGGGCATAATTTAAATTAGTTAAATTAAGTTCCTAGAATCTAAAACCAACCTAAAGAGACTAAACACCAACATAGAGGGAGATGAACACGAACTCACTTATATCTAATTCAAGGGTGCAACATGCATAAAAACAACTTATGATATGCATATATTACATTATATATATGAAATAAAACTTTTAAAATGAAATATAAATGTGAAAACTATAACATATATAGAAAGTTAGAATGCACAGGCTTTCTACTATATATATATATATATATAACAGTGCTATGATTTTTGTTTTTAGAAATTAAGTACATATACTTTTTATAAAAAGAAAACTACGATATATTTACATATTCGTAGAACATACACATAATAACATAGTACATACAAAAATTATATCATATATATATATATATATATATATATTCGTACATATACCAAATACTTAATATGGCATATATAACACCTAGTAATACACATGTAATAATACATAGCATATACAAATGTAAATTACGCGCGCAACATAACTAATATATTCACGTAAATATTGAACAAAACATCGACTTGAACATGCGAAATACACGTATTATCATGTAAACATATAAACACATAAGCATAAAAAAGGCTGAAATTTAAGGGAATAAAATAAAGGGGCAGAAATTAAATGTGCAATGCAAGGGGCTAAAATGAAGAAAAACAAAAAAGAGGGGTTAAAAGGGGATTTTATCACTGAAAAAGGACCAAAATTGAAACAAAAATAAAATTCTAGGGGCCAAATAGGGTATTAATTCCTTTTAAAATAGATTTAAATTGAATAGGGGCTGAATTGAAAACACCCGAACCCCCAGGGACTGCAGAAGTGATTTTAAACAGCGAAATGGCTAAAAAATAAAAATAAAAACATTGAGGGACTCTTGTGAAATAAAACCATTTTTAAAATATGAATCGGTCCTGAGATGGGGTGGAATTGAAAGATTTCAAAAACATGCAGGGATCGAGGGTGTTTTTTAAAAAGACAAAAAACCCTTCCGTATGTAAATAAGGAGACACCTAAGGATTTATTCCGTAATAAACCATTTTTTAAAAATGAAATTAGTATAAAACCTACTTTTCGGGTAAAAAAAGACCCCCTAGCCCTTTTTTAAAAAAACTTTACCCTTTTTAGCAAATCTTCTAAAAGGTCAATGAACATTGCCTTAGTGTTCTTCGAAATCTGGGATAAACCCAGATCATGGCCATCTCCGCCACAAGAACCGCCACTGGCTACCGTACATTGGCGTAAAAAAATCTTCAAAAGCCACCAAAACACCATTTTTCACTTCTTAAACAAAAAAAAAACGTTTCCAAAACCCTTCTCGTTCTCTTAGATCTGAGGAAGACCTAAACTACTGAAACCCCATTTTTTTAAAAGAAAAATACCCTTTTATCCTTTCACCGGTTCACCGTGCATGACCTCCGAGGAGGCCAAATGCTTTTCACCGGTGAAGAATGGCATGAGGGAAGCCGAACGACCACCAAGGTAATCAAACGAACCCTTTTATTTTTTTACTATGCATGCACCGTGAAAAGAAAAGAGAAATACCTCTGAATCTTTCTTCTTTATTTATATTAATATCTGAATTCCCTCGTAGGGTTTACACTGTTTGGGCTTTTCTTTCTATATCCCCTCAGTTTAGATAGAAAAAAAAAAGGAAATACACGTTTAAACTCCTATTGGTCGTTTTGTACATACTTTGGGCCGAATTCATATCAGCTTTTGTTGTTGCCGATTCAAAAATTATGTGATAATGTTGGTTGTTGTTGCTATTTTTTTTGCATGTGTTGCGGTTCTGACCTCTCTCATTTCTTGGTTGTAGGTGACACTGGCTGAGCACTAGAGGCGATCAGACGACGTGGTAGTTGGAGAAGGCGGTGCTGTCCACGCATGCGGGAGAAAGTGGAAAAGACGGACGCGTGGAAGCTGGTGAACCGAGCGGTGAGCTCCACGCGCGATTGAGGGAACTGGCGAGCTGCGTGTGGGCGCGTGAGGGTTTTGGAATGTGCTCTTGGATCGATCATGGCCGATCGATCTACCCCCTAGATCCAAGGGCTGTGTGATGTGGCGTTACGATAAGGAATGCCGCTAGGGCTTTCTTCCATCCTTGTAATATGGACCGTCAGATTTTGATTAGATATGACAACTGTAGTGTGGTTGCGCATGAGAAAAAGATGATCAGGGCAGAGTCAATTTAGGGTTTTTAGGTTATTTAGGACCTTATTGGGCCAAATTGTGTATAAAATTTTTGGGTTGTTAAATTTATGTGTATGGATTTACTTTATATTTAATAAAACTCGGGCTTTTATTATATTGTATATTATTTAATTTTTTTGTTTAATAATAATAATATAATAACAGTAGTAATAATATAACTAATACAATATGGTAATAAATAATATAATAAATACTACTATTAATAATACTATTTTTGTTTTGATTTTTATAACATATAGCCGTAATAAATAACAACACTAACAACAAATGATGTTATATATATATTGGCATTGATAGGAAAATAAATCTAAAAAAGAGCCCAAGTTACAAAATAAAAAAAAGCCGGACAAAATTAGTGATTACAGGTACTCACAGCGTATCGATACCAAAATGGCTTACTGAAATTTTTCTAAGCCTTAGAGTATCGATATAGGTAAACCCGTATCAAGACGAGATACATGGCATACCGATACTGGTTGAACACCGTATCAATACCGCTCTCTTAACACCGTATCAATACCGCTCTCTTAGGCTCATGAAATCATCCCAAAGCCTCCAACTCGAACCCTCAAACCCCTTAAGTTGATCATACAATTTATGGGAGTCATTTAGGGTGGTTTACTACCATTTTACATGTTATTTACACTTAATCTCAGATTTACCATTAACAACCATTTTCAAGAATTTAACACTGGAATCATCAAATCAAGCATACAAGGCATTATCCTTAGGATGTGCATAAAACAAAAGGAGTTGGAAATGTACTAACCTCCGTCCTACAACAACCAAAGAAGCCCATAGCCCAAACCCTCATGCCTTCTTCCCTTGGACTTTAAAAGCCTCTCCTACTTCTTTCACTACAAAGAGATATTGTAAAACGAGATACAACATTGTTGGAAGGTCAAAAGATACAAAAGAGAAAACTTTACAACAAGAAATGGAGTTAAATCTTCTATTCTCGTTCATCATCTTCAACCCTCACCAAAACTTATATTTTTCCACTCACCACCAAAACCTTCTATCCTTACCTTGATAGATAGACCACTTGATGTAAATTACACTGCCCTCAACAAAAAATCCAAGATTCTCACTTAAAATGGTAAATATTTCACCTTTCTTGTATGTATGAGAGTTGAGGAAATAGGGAATGGATTAGGGAAGAAGTCAAGGGGACAAAACTACCCAATATGCATACCTTTGTTGTTGTCACGAAAATGATAGTATTGCTTATAGTCTTCATTTGTTAAGATAAATTTTAGAAAAAAAGCAAACCTTGGTGATTAGAAAAAGAAACTCTAAATATGTTCACTCTCATTATACGATGCTTTAACTTTGTATCTCTAACTGTGAAAAGTTAAAAATATCATTAAAATCAAAAGAAATTAATAAATTAGTATGCGGTTAAAAAAATTGACAACAAATGACGTGACAATTAATAAAATTAACACAATAACAATTTAACACTCGACTTTTTATACTTTATTTTAATTTAATCTTAATTCTAAAGAATTCACCATCAACATTTTACTAATTTAACCCGTAAAATCTCAAACTTCATCTTCTTCTATTCTCTCCATTGAATGAATCGTAGTTCTTAATGGTCAAACATAAAAAAAAAAAAAAACTAACAGATTTTTTTGTAAGCAAGGTCATCAATCAGGGGTAGGCCCCTATGCCCTCACAACTCACCGTTCATTCCCGTACAGTCGATTTCTAAGGAATAGAAATCAGGATTATACCTTTCGAAGATGATCCACCTTCCCACTTATCGATTATATATCTCCTTTGTATGGCGGCGAATAGTTCCCATCTATATTTGTTTAGAAGGACTCAAACCTCTGTAGTAGGGGAAATTGGTGTCTAAACCTCTCTAACCAGAAACTCATTGTTTGGAACGTCTTTGAATTTTGAGTTCGGTATAGTTTAAGTCATTAGTCTATATCTAGGATGTCTAAATTCAATCCATGCATAAAACACTGCATTTTATCATCTTTATCCTCGTATCTAAATTTCCTCGTGTTTAACCGATGAAGAATATTTTTTTTTGGATAAATATTTTGTTTTATTATCCAAAGAAACAGTGGAAAACTGCTACAAATCAACATCAACCTATGAGATAATCAAGGATGATCTCCTATCAAAATGACTACTATGGATTTTAATCTTCACTATATCTTGCACTAGCCTCCTTTCTAACACCTAAAAAGCCTATGGTTTCTTTCCTTGCAGATAATTTTTTTGTGTCCTTTTTATGCCCAACACTAAAAAGGTAGAAGATTTCTATTATTTTCCTCTCATATACTATAGATAAAAGAATTTCAAGCAATTTTAAGAATAAAGGCTGTGAGAGTTTTACCCTTCAAATGATTTACTGCACAGTTGAGTTATTCTTTCCAACCTGTGATAAGCAGCTGGAACATTTCTATTTCTCATGATGAACTTCAAATCATCCCAAGTATGAATGAGACATTCACAGTTGCGTCTTTTTTTTAACAAGAAAAAGTATGTTGGATTATATTCAAAACGAAAAAAGTTACAAAAAAATCACATCACAAATATTGAAAGTTTAACGTGAATAAAATAAAAATAATAAATTTCAAAGGATGTGAAAGACATAAAAATCAAAACCTATCACTTTTCAGAAAATTTGCACATAGGTCTTCTGAATAAAATTCAGCAATTAACTATTTCGAACAGAACACTCTGTGAAGAAAGTAAATCTTTCCACTGCTAGTTCTTGGCATATAGGCAAAATCACAAAAGAGATCATAAACATCACAGAACATTGATCTTTGCTGTTAAGAACGCTCGTTGATACTCGTCATACAAACACTAAGCTATTGAAAATACAGGTAACACTGTCATAAGGACAGACTAAAACTGCTATAAAAGCAGACGAATAAACTATTATAAAAGCAGACAAAAAACTACAAAAAATAAATGTGATGTGAATTTGTAAAAGAAAAACAAAAAAATAAAAAAGCAAATTTGAAAATAAAACATTCATCAACGATGAATTTTATTTATATATAAAATTAACATAACAATCAAAGGCCATCGTCGGCGTTAAATAAAAATAAAGAAGAAAAAGAACTGTTGTAGAATTTTGTGTTAACTGCTGTAGAGCACTTTTTCCGCTACTACTTAAAACAGTGTAAGCTGCTTATTTTAATAAGAATAGTCCACCAGCTCAAAGTATAATAAGTGAAACCAACAATAATTAAATCAACTATTTCGTCTTTTGAACACTTTTTTGAATAAGCTGGTTTATTAATAAAGGAATGAGAAACCAATTACATCAAAAGAAGTACCTTACAAACTGGGAAACTGACCCCTGAAACAAGGCACAAACATTAAAAGAACATTCAACAAATTGCAAATAGACTAGACAAAAAACTCATTTTTGAGAGGGGTAGATAACAATCTCTCTGATAATCTAAACAAAACCAGCCATCCCAAAAATTGAAAGACTCAGAGCGCACCAAAATGCAGATAAAAAGAACTTTGAGAGAAAAATAGCTTGAGGAGGCTTCATGTGAAACCATGCAGAATCACAAATATCTAGCACCCAAGCTATAACATCCACAAAGGACTACTGGGGGAGATTCAACCTTTCCCTATGCAACTCTGCAGCCGATGTTGCACCTGGTAGAGCTTCTTCAATCCAGTATCTCGGCCCTCTTTGCGTCCGACCTTCACGAGCAAGTACATGGGCAATGTTATTGGCTTGACGATGGGCGAAATAAAAGATAATACTTTCAAAATCTTTAGAGACCTCTTTAATGTCATGTACAATTGGACTAATCAACGAGCATCTGTTGCCGAACTAAGCAACTTCCCTTCAATAACTACCCGTGTAAATCCCAGCACTTTTACGAAAGTGACGCTTTAAAACAAGAGAGCACTTCAGCCACAAAAGCATCCGCCACATGCCTATGAGGTGAGGTACATGCTGCCATTATGAGGCCAGAACCATCTCGACATATTACACCTGAGGTTGCCTCCTTGGTCTGTGCAGTATATGCTATTCAAAGTTGAATTTAACCTCATTCTCTACTGGGGCCTACCAACGATCATGATTCAACATAGATCTAGGACGCGTGGGAATATTGAGCGTGTCATTCTCTCTAAGGAAAACTTCGACAAATGAAAGGGTTTCATGTACTGATGCCTTAATCCCTTCATGGACAACCCTATTACGAGTAGACCATATAGCCCAAAGAGTCACCAACAACACACTTTTATGTTTAACATGAAGGTTGTTAAAAAGTGAGACTAACTAATCTTTTCATTGAGTGTATGCAGGACAGAGGGGAAGGTGCACACCCTGAGCAACAAGATTCTGTCTCACAAACCAGCAATCCCTCCTAATATGGTCTATAGTCTCACTAGATGAATGGCAGAATGAGCAAGTGTTATTGACATTCAACCTCTGATTTTGCAGGTTTGCAAAGGTTGGCAGAAAATCCACATGGTAGTTTTCACTTTAGCAGGTAAGCTAATGGCCCACATCTCAGTATAAACCTTTGATAAAACCACAGAATGAGCAGGTGGATTCATACCATGAATTGTGGCATGTTCATCTCGCAGTAGCCTGTATCCACTCTTACTGAATAAATCCTAGAGCCATCAAGTCGCCAAACTATCTCATCACTCAAACGAGACCTAGATAAAGGGATGGAGCAGATTTTGGTCACCTATTCATCATAAAACAGATCCTTCAAAGCATCATTTGGTCTTCTGAACACTTAGAGTATCTGAACAACAATTTTATTTTGTTACCACAATCAAAATATACATCAGGATTATACTTTCCAGTTTGTCAAATTTAGACTTGACTATGATTGTCTTATCAAAAATGTTAATTTGTTTTTTTGGTATCTTAAACACGAATACAATTTTCATTTTACTAAAGAAAATATCCATATGTTTTTATTCTCACTTTAAGACAGACAAAAAAATATGTTTAATAATTTATAGGATAATTACACTAAAGTTAAGGACTTAATTTTTTAAAACGTTATAGATTAATAATATAGTTTATCGAAACATAATTTTTCAAGAGTAAATTACATTACAAGTTACTTAGTTATAGGTTTAATAAAAATAAATCACATTTTTTAAAAAATAACTATTTACTCATGATACATGTATGAGGGGCTAAAATGATGCATTGTAGCTAAAGAGTTGAAGCTATTTTATAAGTCTGGAATTTCAGCCGACTTCCATCGAATTTTCGGATGGGATCCGGGCACTTCTGAGTCTACATGTCTTCTTCAAACATATTCGTATGTCTCTTAGCTTTCCAATTTATCTTGAAACGCATCAATTCGACGCCGGGAGCTCAAGTTATGTCCGTTTTAGTAAAGACTATGCGAGCAGAAATCTCTATACGGATTTATTACGGGAAATATTATTTATTACGATTTTTCAATAATTTTATTGATTATTTATACTTAAATTTAATCTAGGATTCTTTATGAAGATATTTAGATGATTTAGGATTAGATTTGTTATTTATTTATTAGTTTTTTAGGTTAGATAGAAATATGTTTATTTATTTTATTATTATGTTTACTTTTCCTAATTTAAGTTGAACTCTTCATTTGTAGCCTATTTAAAGGCATATTTGCTTCATTAATAAGAACATCATCATGAATTTATGAGTTGCAAAAACCTTTGGCCATGGGCTATTTTATTTTCAAGGTAGATAGATTTGCCTTGTTATTTTTAAAGATCGTAAGTCTTCTTCAACGTAAGTTCGTCAAGTTCTTGTAATGGAGATCATCTTCACACTCTTGCTTGCCTAGGTAATTGCATCTAGGAGGGTGGGTTAGAGCCGCTTGAGGTTGCTTGATTAGATAATCGCGTCTAAGAGGGTGCCGAGGACAAAATATCCTACAACATCTATCTCGTCATCGTCCATTCATCAGAGAGATTCGTGCCGTTTGTAGGTGTTTACCTATTCAATTGCGATTAGGAGGGTGCCAAGGACAAATCTATCCAACACCGCCACCGTCAAATTCATCCTATCTCGTTTTTTACATCAAGATCATGCTTTATTATCGGTTTGCTGAATGTGGAGTTCGGGGTTTTCTCGGATCATATTAGTGAGTTTGCTAGATTAGTTGTGATCTAGAGGATTACTAGATTTTGAGGTAATTCTTGGATCCCGGCTTCCGTATCAATTGGTAATCAGAGCCTTGGTTAGGTGTTTAAAACAACTATCTTTTACTGTTTTTTTAGTAGTTAAGAAAAAAATATATAATTCTCTATATAGATCCTAGTTTTAATATTTTATTCCTGGAGACATCTCAAGAGACTTGAAGGTTGTGATCAACAAATTTTAAGATTCGGGATGAATCGTTTTCAACAGGGGGAGAATGATACATGTATGGGGGGCTAAAATGATGCATTGTAGCCAAAGAGTTGAAGCTGTTTTATAAGTCTGGAATTTCAGCCGACTTCCATCGAATTTTCGGATGGGATCCGGGCACTTCTGAGTCTACATGTCTTCTTCAAACATATTCGTATGTCTCTTAGCTTTCCAACGCATCTTGAAACGCATCAATTCGACGTCGGGAGCTCAAGTTATATCCGTTTTAGTGAAGACTATGCGAGCAGAAATCTCTATACGGATTTATTACGGGAAATATTATTTATTACGATTTTTTTATAATTTTATTGATTATTTGTACTTAAATTTAATCTAGGATTCTTTATGAAGATATTTAGATGATTTAGGATTAGATTTGTTATTTATTTATTAGTTTTTTAGGTTAGATAAAATATGTTTATTTATTTTATTATTTTGTTTACTTATCTTAATTTAAGTTGAACTTTTCATTTGTAGCCTATTTAAAGGCATATTTGCTTCATTAATAAGAACATCATCATGAATTTATGAGTTGCAAAAACCTTTGGCCATGGGCCATTTTATTTTCAAGGTAGATAGATTTGCCTTGTTATTTTTCGTATCAGAAGTCTTCTTCAACGTAAGTTCGTCAAGTTCTTGTAATGGAGATCATCTTTACACTCTTGCTTTCCTAGGTAATTGCATCTAGGAGGGTGGGTTAGAGCCGCTTGAGGTTGTTTGCTTAGATAATCGCGTCTAAGAGGGTGCTGAGGACAAAATATCCTACAACATCTATCTCGTCATCATCCATTCATCAGAGAGATTCGTGCCGTTTGCAGGTGTTTGCCTATTCAATTGCGATTAGGAGGGTGCCAAGGACAAATCTATCCAACACAGCCACCGTCAAATTCATCCTATGATCATGCTTTATTATCGGCTTGCTGAACGTGGAGTTTAGGATTTTCTCAGATCATATTAGTGAGTTTGCTAGATTAGTTGTGATATAGAGGGTTCCTAGATTTTGAGGTAATTATTGGATCCCGGCTTCCGTATCAACTCATTTCTATTCTGTTGAGTTGATCAATCGATGAAAATGGTCAAGAGGGGGTGAATTGACAATTAAAATTTTTGGTGGAAGCAAATTTCAAAAAGAAAAGAAATTTGCACAATAATTTATAGTGGTTCAACCTTCTATACAAGGTCTAAGTCCACTACTTTAGCTATCCAAAGTCTAGTAATTCCTTTCCTAAAATTAGATACAAATAAGCAAACTTTGAGGATCCTCCTAAGGAGATTGTTTGCACAATTTTCAGATCACTAAAACCCCAACACTTGATAATAAAATACAATAAGATCACTCAAGTGGGTACAAGATTTTTACAATAAAAGCTCTCAAAAGATTGGATATGTGCTTAGATGCTTTAGAATAGTTGTCTTCTTGTTGAAGAAGATTTGGAGACTTGTTTTTATACCATCTCATTGGTTTCTAGCCGTTTGGGTTGGGAAATTGAATAGAATCGTCGGACTGTATTTTTTCTGCAATAAATATTGTCTGGCAAGAGTGGGTATCTGTACACGGACGTTCGTATCGGTACCTGCTTAAAGAGGAAATAGTCGTTACAAGTAAATGGTACCGGTACACAGGCTTGCGTATCGGTACGAGGTAAGGAAATAAAACTGGGTACCGGTACGCTAAGTACCATACCAGTATTGAATTTACTCACTGGAAATTTAAGGAGCTCGATACGCTTATGGTCATACCGGTACTTTGGTAAATTCAAAACTATTTTGCTCCATTTTTCTATCGGTATGGGGTTCACCGTACCAGTACTGACAAGCAATCCTTTTAGAAAATCTTTGAATCTCCCGTACTTGTACTCATATACCAATTTTGAATTTTAGTGTCAAAAAGTCGTACTGGTATTCATTAGCCAAATTGATTTATTTTGAGTACCAAAACATTTAGAAAAATATTGTGTTTGAAATGATTGACTTAGAAGAATTCTTTTATCTTTAAAGAAACTCAATTTTGTTCGAATGCTTGTCAATCGTGAGTAATTTCAAGTACCCTTAAAAATTTATTTATTTAAAAATTAGTCATTGTTATATCAAAATCAAAACATTTGTTTAATATCTTCAAATTTAGTCACGTAATTATACCAAGTCGTTTGTTTCAATTTTAACGGCACAATGACCTGGTTGTTATAAAATCTTAATTGAATGATTAAATTATTATTTTTTTAAAAATGACATATTTGTCATCAAACCTATAATTGAATGATATATAATTAAGTGACATATTTTCTACAATAATTAAATTGAGTAACTAAATTGTTAATCTTATAAAGAAAGTACATTTTTTATTACTAATTGATTTGAGAGTATTTTATTTTATTTTTTCAATTTCACTTCTAAAAAACAAAAGTTAATAGTTTACGGTATAAAATAACCGAACAAGCAGACAAGAATTTTCCTCTCTCTCTCTCTTTGTATTGCAATCTGCCAAACGGACCAATTTGCCAGTCTCCGGTACTTTCTTCCCTTCACTATGACTCAATTTTATTCTTCCTCCCTCTAATGCACATATTCTTCATCAAAAGAAGTTTGAATTGAAGCAACCCATTTGCTTCTCTTTTTCTTAACGCTATATTCTATGGCTGAAATTATGTTCAGAGTGTTTAATTTTGTATTCTACGTTTTAGTATGTTTAATTTTCTTTTCTTAAATCTTTCGGGAAATTCTTCTTCAGTGGGTATAGCGGAAGCTGAGAGGTGTTTGGTTTGGTCATCTTATCATGGGTCCCTTCACTCTGGCTGTTGACTCCAAGAGTTCTTCTGTAGTCTGCTCTGGTAATTAACCCACTTTAATTGTATATATTAATCTCTTTATTTGAAGACATTGTTTTATAGGTTTTATTTTGATACACAACTCTTTTATAAAATTTAAAATCTAAAGCCCTAACCTTCACCTTAAATTTTAAACCCTAAACTCTAATACTAAACCTTAAATTCTAAACCTTACAACCTAAACTCTTAAACTTTAAATCCTAAACTAAATTCCTAACCTATAAATTTGAAAAGCACCTGTAAACTTTAATTTACACGGACTTGCAGATGTATCAAATAGGAAGATTCAAAACTTACAGCTGCAAACAAAGAAGTGCTTTGCATCAGTCAGCATGGAAGACGAAAAGCCTTTTGATTTCCTACGTATTTTATTTGGTATGTATAAAAAATTTTCTCAACTGCCTCATTGAAAGCAGACTATCATTGAAATAGGGTACATAGATTCTTGAATAACAAAAAAACGGTGAAAAACTTTTGGAACTACAAGATGAATGCAGCTGCAAGAAAGGGTTTGTTAACTTACAAGTGAATGATTTATAAGTGTTAACTCCTTGCATATATGGATATAATTAGCATTAAAAATCATATCTTGATCAGTTATGTCATGTCCATATTTACTTTAATGAGCAACACTAGTAATTTTATTTAATAAGCTATTTGAACTTCTTTTCTGAGCATCCCTTTGTTTCTTACATGGTGATTAAGCCTCTTCTCGGCATTGAAAATTTGAGTAATCAATAATGATGTTCGCAAATGTTTCTGACTGAATGATTGTTTTCTAGGACCAGATTTGTGAAGAAACGTTTGCTTGTCAGTTCAAACATGAGACACAAGATTCAGCAGTAATATATTTTTTCTTTGCCGAAACTCCTTGACTGATTATCAGTGTGTCTAGTTTTGGTAAAAGTTTGCCGATATGTTCATTTATTCTAACTTGTTTGTAAAAAATGCAGAGGGAATCATAGCTGGAGGTACAGCTGTTGTTGTGGTTGAAACAGCTCTATACCCAATTGATACAATAAAGACACGGCTGCAGGCAGGTGTTTCTTGAGTACTTAAAATAAATGTTAAATTGGAGGTCAGGGATTTTCCTTCCACCTGATGTTTAGTCCAACAGTGCACGTCTTTTCCTGGACCTTTACACATTAGGTTTTGTTGGAGGGACACAGGAGAAGGAAAGGGGAGACTAAAATGGAAAGGGGAGGAAATTTTAAAAAATAAACTTGTTTTTTTAGTTGGCTGGTTGTACGAGATGAAGGAGACCGATTAAGGGTGAAAATAAATAATTTTAGTGGGCTGATTCTTTCTGCCCATTTTCAAATAACGAATGGATTTAATATTGTGTGTGTGGGTAGATGTAAATCCGTTCTATTTCCATCCAAAAAAGATGAAGTTGGTTGTATCACTTTAAATTTTACTTCCAATTTTGGCTCTTTATACCAGATGAGGTGCTAGGATAAGAGATCATCCTTTTTCTTTGCATTTTTACATTCCTGTTGCCAGCCAATCTTTACTGTTTTTGTTTCCTGTATAATGAGTGACATTTGGCTCAAGTGCAATATCTGTGTAAATCTGTTTGTAAATAAATTAACGTGTCATAATCATTAGACGGAAATGCTTCTTATTGTCGATTCAATATGGACAAGGAGCTCAAGAGGAGTACATTTAGTGCATTGCTTTCATTTTAACTTTGGCCTTTTGCTCAAAACTTTATGAAGTTTACCTTCTTTTACGCTAGGCAGCTTTAAATAGTTTTGAAGGGGCTTTATTCTGGATTGGCTGGTAATCTTGCTGGTGTCTTACCGTAAGTACCTTTGAATTTTTGAACTTTAATCTCAAGCATATAAACATCTTAACTGTAGAAAATAGAGAAATATGAGAGTAGAGAAAAAATCTCTATGGGAATATTTTTATTCAGTAGAAAAACAACTTTCCAGCTTTAGGGAAAAACAAAATAACGCAAAAAAAAGAAAACATAATTTTAAGTTTTTGCGAAAAAAGAAAAAACAGAATTGATTTTTCTGTTATTGAATGAATTAAAGAAATTACATCCCTTTACGGTGAATTTATAGACTCAAGTATAGGACTTTAGTTATAATTAAAAGTCCTAAGTACAAAAGACATCCAACTCTATCTTTTAGGAAGTATACTTTAATTTAAACTACTATTTACATAAGAATTCTAACTCTATCAGATAATCTCACACTCCCCCTCAAGTTGGAGAATATACATTGTATATTCCCAGCTTGAATAGAAACTTGTCGAAAGAAGCTTTTGGTAGTGCTTTTGTAAGCACATTTGCCACTTGTTCTTCTGTAGGAACATAGGATAAAGAAGCTGTCCCATTAGTAATCTTTTTTGAGATAAATGTCTGTCAATCTCCACATGTTTCGTCCTATCATGATGGATTGGATTTCGAGCAATTTGTATGGTGGATTGATTATCACAAAAAATCTCAAACTTCTCCTCTTGGTTCACATCTAGTTCCTTTAGTAATTTTAACAGCCAAATTCCTTCACACATCCCCAATGCTAAATCCCTATATTTTGCTTCAGTACTGCTTCTAGATACAATTGTTTGTTTCTTACTCTTCCAGGTCACTAGATTTCTCCAAACAAAGGAGCAATAGCCACTAGTTGATATTCTTTCTGTCAGTTTGCTTGCCTAGCTTGAATTTGAAAAAATTTGAATAGTCATTTCTTTAGTCTTTTTAAATAGCAATCCATGCCCTGGTGTCCCTTTCAAGTATCTCAAAATTCTAATTGCAGCTTCCATCTGATCTCCCCTTGGATCAGTCATGTGTTGACTGATAACATTAACTGTAGAGGCAATATCTGGTCTGGTTAATGACAAATAAATCAACTTTCCCGCTAACCTTTGAAATTTACCCTTATCAACTTTATGGTTTGAGTCCTCTTTACTGAATTTTAAGCCTGCTTCCATGGGAGTATCAACTGGTTTGTATCCCAACATTCCTGCTTCATTAAGTAGATCAAGAACATATTTTCTCTGGTTTATTACCAGACCTTTGCTCGACTTAGCAACCTCTATGCCTAGAAAGTATCTGAGCTTTCCTAGGTCTTTTGTTTCAAACTCTGTATTTAACAACTCGTTCAAGTGACTTATCTCTTCATCATCATCCCCTGCCAGAATTATGTCATCCACATGTACTATTAAAATAACCCTTTTATTACTAGAGGTTACCTTAATGAAGAGTGTGTGATTTGCCAAGGATTGTTTGTATCCATTTTCTAGAATCACCTTGGTGAATCTGTCAAACCACGCTCTAGGTGACTGCTTTAAACCATATATGGATTTATTAAGTCTGTAAACTTTTTGATCACATTTTACTGACTTCAATCCCGAAGACACTCTCATGTAGACTTCTTCTTCCAATTTTCCATTAAGAAAGACATTCTTAATGTCAAGTTGATAGAGCTTCCAGTCCTTGTTTACTGCCAAGCTTAAGAGAACTCTAACTGTATTTAGCTTAGCTACAAGAGTAAAGGTCTCATTATAATCAATTCCATAGGTTTGAGTAAAACCCTTACCAACCTTGCTTTATACCTCTGTATACTGCCATCAGAGTTGTATTTTATGGAGAACACCCACTTGCATCCGACTGGTTTCTTGCCTTGTGGAAGATCTGTAATGGTCCAAGTATCATTATTTTCAAGTGTTTCAATCTCCTCTTCAACAACCCTTCTCCACCTAGAATCTTTTAGAGCCTCCTCAATAGTGTCAGGTATCTGTTCTTTATCTAAACAAGCTGTAAAAGCCTTAAAAGATGACACTAGATTACCATAAGCAGCATACCTCTGAATGAGGTGTTTTGTACACTGTCTTATCCCTTTCCTTTTAACAATAGGCAAATAATCAAACTCAAGTAAATGAGAGAGAGTCTCTGCTTGAACATTACCTCCATCATTCTCATTGGCAACTGAACTCAAGTCCAATTTTTGGCAAGTGCCAGATTGCAAAACAGTCTCTGGAATAGTTTTTTGTTTTCTGGTGTAAACTTTCAGTTGCTTAGGAGGTTGAGGGGTTTGTGAGGAAGGTTTTGGTGAATTCTGAGGAGTAGTAACAGTAGGTGAAGGATGAGAAGCTGTAGGTGTAACAATAGGTGAAGAAGTAGAGGGGTTTAAAGGTGTATGAGGTTCAAATAACAAAGGATTATTAGTAAATAATAACTCTGAAGGTAAAAAAGGATAAACCTGATTGGTAGGAGGCTGAAAAACATCACAATTCTACCCCTGAGGTTCATGTTAAAAAAAGTGAGATCCAATGAAGTAAAATTTTTTTGAGAAGGAGGATGATAACATTTGTAGCCCTTCTTAAGTGAAGAATACCCTACCAAGACGCACTTCAAGGATATGTGATCAATTTTTGACCTAGAGGGAGCAGAATTCTTCACAAACACAGGGCAACCAAAAACATTGAAAGGGAGAATAGAGGACAGAGGTTTAAAATTGGGGTAACTCTCCAAAAAAAACAACTCTAGGTGTTCTGTATTGCAAAACCTTACTGGGCATTCGGTTAATGAGATAGGCTACAGTTAACAAAGTCTAACCCCATAAATACTTAGGAATATTACTGGTGAAAATCAAAGACCTAGTAATCGCTAACAAATGCCTATTTTTTCTTTCTGCGACCCCATTTTGTTGTGGTGTATCCACACAATGCTTAGTTGAACAATCATTTTTTGTTAAAAAATTCCCCCAAGGACTTGGTAAAATATTCACTCCCATTATCAGATTTGAACATCTAGATTTTACCACCAAATTGAGTTTCAACTATATTGTAAAATTTCTCAAAAACAAAGGCTTCTTCAGATTTATCCCTTAACAAATATGCCCAAGTTATTCTACTATGATCATTAATAAAAGTGACAAACCACCTACTACCAGTTACATTTTTCACTCGAGAAAGACCCAAACATCACTATGAATTAATGAAAAAGGTTGGGAAGGTTTGTAGAAAGATGGTAAATATGATGATGTTGTCTGTTTAGCAAGAGGACATATATGACATTTAAAAGAACTTGGTTTTCTATTAACAAACAATTCAGGGAATAATTTAGCAAGATAATGAAAATTAGTATGCCCTAACTGTAAGTTGACAAGAAGTGTTAGAGTTTAATTTAATGTGTAATTAGAGTTTATTTCTAAGTCAGTAGTTTAGATTTACTAGAAGTCTTATTTAAATTAGGGATAAATATTATTTAAATTATAGATAAAAGTATAATTTTAGTTATACTGAAACTCTGTATCAGCCTATTTAAAGGCTTATCTCATACACATTTGATTAAGAAGAATAAGAGAAAATACAGAGAAACACATTGTTCTCTGTTGAAAATATTATTTTTGTTCTATCGTTAAACTGTAGCTTTTCATATTTTATTGTTCATTGTTCACTGGCGTTCATCTCATCCGGCCACCATGACCCCTTTCTCATATGGTATCAGAGCCAACAACGATCCCGATGTCGTCACCACTGCTGCCATCTCTGATCTGAATCAAATTGACGATCTAATTTTTTTTAGATGCATATTATTTTTTTCCGCTGTTGTCATTAGGCCACGCTCGTTCCTTGGCTTCTCTCTCGTTGGAATCTTACATCTATGGTGAAATTTCTACTCGTTTAATTTTGTTATTTTGTTCTATATTTAATGGTTCTATCTTAGGCAATCAAAAAGAAATACGAAAAGGTTATAGTTTAGCCTTAAAAACTATTTGGTTCTATTTTAGCCATCCATTGTAAAAGATAGGGAAAGGTTATAGTTTAGCCTTAAAAAATATCTGGTTCTATCTCAGCCATCAATTATAAAAGATAGGAAAAGAGGTTCTAGCTTAGCCTTAAAAACTAGATAATATTTTTTAAGGGATTCTACATCAAAGATCCAAGCTGGAATTCTAGTTTGTGCAACTACCAGCTTGAGAGGAGTGTAGATTCTTGTGATCATTGTTGAATGGAAGCAACTACTTAGTCCGTGAATGACAGAAAAAGCTGGAAGACATCTCAGAAGATGCAAAAACCTGAAAAAGATCATCACTGACAGAGGAAAGCTGGAAGACATCTAAGGAGGGTGCAAAAACCAATAACAACAGTAAAGTTGGTAGACATCTCAAGAAGGATGCAGAATCCAACAACATCGTTTGCAAATTTTCAATAATGGCCGTTCAAAGAATAGCATGAGTATGGTCTAGCTGTTCAACTCAATGGGTCCCAAAAAAGGGGAGATTTTTTCCCTAAAAAATAGCAAAGAAATATGAGTAGGGCATCACATCCAAGATCCAAGCTGGTGCTCTACTACAGTTGCTCACCAGCTTGAGGGGAAGTGTAAGTTATCCAAGAAGTGTTAGAGCTTGAGGGGGAGTGTAAGTTGACAAGAAGTGTTAGAGTTTAATTTAATGTGTAATTAGAGTTTATTTCCAAGTCAGTAGTTTAGATTTACTAGAAGTCTTATTTAAATTAGGGATAAATATTATTTAAATTATAGATAAAAATATAATTTGAGTTATACTGAAATTCTGTATCAACCTATTTAAAGGCTTATCTCATACACATTTGATTAAGAAGAATAAGAGAAAATACAGAGAAACACATTATTCTCTGTTGAAAATATTATTTTTGTTATATCGTTAAACTGTAGCTTTTCATAATTTATTGTTCATTGTTCGCCTGCGTTCATCTTCTCCGGCCACCATGGCCCCTTTCTCACACTAACCTAAAATGCCATAACATTATATTATCAATTTGCCCTAAAGAAGTAAATGAGCAAGAAGTATTTGGTAGGCTAGATGGTTGATTTTCGAGGACATAAGAGACCATTTTGCAAGCTAGCAGTGCCAAGTGTCAAGGCTGTCTCTTATTGTATTACGATCCTGCCTTGACAAGCCTGTTCGGGACCGAGAAAAGGCAGACCGAGCGATGATATGAGCAATGCCTGAAGAGCTACCAAGTCAAGGATGCAAGTTAGGATGCTTTGAGAAGGCGATGAAGGCCCTGTTCAGAAAGTGTCATCGTTTGGGACGAAGCAACGTCTACTCGCGTCATACTTGGTAAGTTTATTTAGCTCTTTAGGGGGAAGTGGTATGGTGTTGGGTCTCCACCATCCTCCTCGCCAAGTGCTAGCAACCGAGCTACCGTGGTGTAAGTGACCTTCACCTAGGCCTACGCAGGGCCTAGGTGTGCGGGCATTGGAGCCAAGCGGATGGCATGATGTCTCTCTAGGAGGACCTCTTAGGGACGATTTGGGGCCACAGGGCCCCATATCGCGCTCGTCGCGAGAGTCAGGGGTTGGCCACTAGCATTCGCTAGGCCCCGCGGGATACGATATTCGACGCGCATGTTACCTGATAGATCATGAGACGATGTTTCCAAGCTGAGTCCTTGGATAAAGGGCTTGTTGAAGGCTGACTTGTCTAGGTTGGGACCCTTTTTAAGTGCCACACGGCGTGACGACCGGGCCTAGACGGCATGACCGTGACAGTTGGTACCAGAGCTAGGTTTTTAAGCCAGGTTTGGTTGTGTACTTCAGCATGGATGGTGTCCCTAGGCGGTTGACTCTGTACCAATCGCTCCTACGAGTGGAGTAGGTAGGGCAGGCTGACCCTACGCCAAGAGCCTTGGCAGTTGAGGTAGGCAGGGTAGGGAAACTGGACCCTACACCAAGCGCCCTCGTAATAAGAGTGGGTTGGGTGAGTCAATAATGTTGAACAAGTTGAGGGTTGGTTAGTGCACGGAGGTGACTGACTATTGTTTCGGGCACAGATGTGCTTGCTTATTATCTCCGCGCAGTGGTGTTCATTCCTTTAGCACAGTGGCGCTCAGTTGTGAATTTGTGGCACAGAGGTGCATGTGAGTTTTATAGTGGAGCTAGCGCACAGAGGTGCCTGTCGGTAGCCACTATAGTGATTGAAGCATACGCGATGCTCGATCTTTATATTTCATAGAGGTGCTAACGAGTTGGACCTGGTGGGATCAGTACACGGAGGTGACTGACTCTAACCACCATGGTTGTTTTAGTATGAGAGGCACTTATTTCTTATTGCACAGAGGTGCTAACGAGTTGGACCTAGTGGGATCAGTACACGGAGGTGACTGACGCTAACCACCATGGTTGTTTTAGTGCGAGAGACACTTATTTCTTATTGCACAGAGGTGCTAACGAGTTGGACCTGGTGGGATCAGTACACAGAGGTGACTGACGCTAACCACCATGGTTGTTTTAGTGCGAGAGACACTTATTTCTTATTGCACATAGGTGCTAACGAGTTGGACCTAGTGGGATTAGTACACGGAGGTGACTGACGCTAACCACCATGGTTGTTTTAGTACGAGAGGCACTTATTTCTTATTGCACAGAGGTGCTAACGAGTTGGACCTGGTGGGATCAGTACACGGAGGTGACTGACGCTAACCACCATGGTTGTTTTAGTGCTAGAGGCACTTATTTCTTATTGCACAGAGGTGCTAATGAGTTGGACCTGGTGGGATCAGTACACGGAGGTGACTGACGCTAACCACTATGGTTGTTTCAGTGCAAGGGGCACTTATCGTTTATCGCACAGAGGTGCAAACGAGTTCAAACATAGTGTCATCAGTTTACAGAGGTGAATGACGTTACGCACTATGGTTGTTTTTGTACCGAGGCACTCAATAAGTCTTGAAGTCTTAGCTGGGTCGTCATAGTGAAATCAATACACAAGAGGTGTCTGACGTTAATCACTATGGTTACCTCATTATTGAGAAGCCGACTACTTGTGAATCGTTGATGCATGCCTGGAAATCATATTGCAAACAGTGCACAGAGGTGCCTGTCGTTAACCAAAAATGATTATCCTAGCATGATGTCACGTGGAAAGTAACCCGCTATGGGGCTCATTTATGTTCAGCGCAGAGGCGCTTGTTGTGTTGAAAAGAAGAATGTTGTTGGGCTTGTGGCACAATAGTGCATCACTTGGTCAATGGAAAGTTAGTCTTTGCAAGTTACAATGGTACCTCTAACTAGCGAAGGAATTTTTTTGTTCAGTCGACGAGTACGTCGACAAGATGATGCGGAGAGAAGCGAGACAAGTTGTACGTTACGTTGGATAACCTTAAAGGCGGTTGGCTTGTGGGAAAAGTGTTATTAGCCGCTGGAAAGCCAAGATGCATGAGTTCATGAGAGCAAGGTTGTTCAAGTGGGAATAGATGTACATTCACTTGGCAAATGGTGAATGCGTAAGGCAATATTTACCAACCAGGTTTCTTTCTAGACTTGTGTGAATAGGTTATCACTAATGTATGTACTTGTATGTCTTATAGTACAGGCCATATAAAAAAAGACAAAGAGACAAGTACACGCTAGTATCGTGTTGGTAACCAGAGATCATTTTACATCATTAAGCAATTAAGTGCAAGGTGAACATGTACCTGCCCGCTTGGATATTGGCCAGATGGTGACACATTCATTGCTTGAAGATATCACTATACGGTGGGACGCAATTGGCGAATGGGCTTAGTGCCAAAGAGCAAGCCATTGTGTGGTGAGTCTTAGTTCTCTTGCATATGGGCGGCAGGTATGCTATTTTTGTTTTGTAGGTCGATGGCTAGATCGTGAGACTCAAAAACACTACAAGGCATGCGTTAGTTGAGTCAATGATTCGCTACAAGTGTTTCACTCAAGCCATAATCAGAGTAAAAGTGTGGGAGCATGAATCTAGCACTTGACATTAAAGGAGCAAAACTGGGTCATAAGGGAATCAAAAGAACCCAGGATCGAGGCTTGAGTCATTTGCTTGAATGTTCAGATGATGGGACTAGAAAAGTGTATTAAGTCAAGTATAGATCAAAGAAGAACTGCCTTTGATGTCCATATCGACTCATCAGGTGATGAAAAATGAGTGTCAGTATCGATGAGGACATCGATAATAGGAAGTGTGGGAGAATGTCAAGGCTGTCTCTTATTGTATTATGATCCTGCCTTGACAAGCCTGTTCGGGACCGAGAAAAGGCAGACCGAGCGATGATATGAGCAATGCCTGAAGAGCTACCAAGTCAATGATGCAAGTTAGGATGCTTTGGGAAGGCGATGAAGGCCTTGTTCAAAAAGTGTCCTTGTTTGGGACGAAGCAACGTCTACTCGCATCATACTTGGTAAGTTTATTTAGCTCTTTAGGGGGAAGTGGTCTGGTGTTGGGTCTCCACCATCCTCCTCGCCAAGCGCTAGCAGCCAAGCTGCCGTGGTGTAAGTGACCTTCTCTAGGCCCATGTAGGGCCTAGGTGTGCGGGCATTGGAGCCAAGCGGATGGCACGATGTCTCTCTAGGAGGACTTCTTAGGGACGGTTTGGGGCCACAGGGCCCCATATCGCGCTCGTCGCGAGAGTTGGGGGTTGGCCGCTAGCATTCGCTAGGCTCCGCTGGATACGACATTCGACGTGCATGTTACCTGATGGATCATGAGACGACGCTTCCGAGCTGAGTCCTTGGATAAATGGCTTGTTGAAGGCTGACTTGTCTAGGTTGGGTTCCTTTTCAAGTGCCGCACGGCGTGCTGACCGGGCCTAGACGGCATGGCCGTGACACCAAGCATCTTCCTCAAATTCATTGCCTGCAAAAAACAACCAGATTCAGTAAACTGTAATGAACACTTCAAATTTTTGGAGAGTTTACTAATAGAGAGGAGATTGCAGGCGAGGTTAGGCACAAACAAAACATTTTCAAGCAACAAATTATCATTAATAACGACTGAGCCACTTCCTTTGATAAGAGAGAAAGAGACATCGACTGTTTTAATAGAACTTGTAGAAGATGAATCTGAAAAATTAAGGAATAATTCCTTGTTACCAGTCCTGATCAGATGCTCCAGAGTCAATGATTCATGTTGATGCACATTTGGTAGAAAAAAATGCACTAGGTGAAATAGTATGTTGCATGCCTTTATCCTCCACGAGAGCTAAATTGCTTCACAGGTTACTGTTGAACCTAAAATTGCTGGAAAAACTCCAATCCAGGCGTATGCTCTGCTATGGACAACATCTTAGAGGTTGTCGAAGGGAATCCCATGAAGAATTCGAACTAGGATCAATGTTAGACTGATACCATGTAAAAAAACAACTTTTCAGCTTTAGGGAAAAACATAATAAGGCAGAAAAAAGAAAGCAGAATTTTAAGTTTCTGCGAAAATGGAAAAAACAAAATTGATTTTTTTGTTATTAAATGAATTAAAAAATTACATCCCTTTACAATAAATTTGTAGACTCAAGTATAAGACTTTAGTTATAATTAGAAGTCCTAAGTACAAAAGACATTTGATAAGTGTTCAAAAGTACTATTTTCTTACCCTTTTTACTCATATTATTGTTAGACTTAGGCTCATATTAGTTGCATAATTAGCCATTCATGCATTAATCCATGTTTCCTTCCATGGTTGAGATTGATTACATAACTTGGTAGTTTTTGTGGGAAAAGATGCTGCTTTGGTGTGTTTTGTGTGTATATGCAGGATCACTTGCCAAAACAAGGCTAGAGTTAGTTGCCAGGGCAATACATGAAGGAGACGCCGAGCCAGTTGCCAGGGTAATTGTCGACAAGAGCAAAGGTGATATGGTAGTCAAAATTGATGACTAGACAAGCCCAAGATGACGTGGAGTAAAGCCCAAACCTAAAGGAATTTGATTTCCATGCAGAGATTAAAGAAGAATTAAATTCCAAGAAGATATGAGAAGTTCTAGTAGGAATATAATTATAATAAAGAATTATATTCTTTAAAGATAATTTAATTCCAACTTAATTTCCTCCTCAAAGAAGGACTTTGGCCTAGCCCTATAAATAAGATGGAGATTTCGATAATCCATATAGAGAGCAAGAGAGGGAAATTTCGACAAGCATCAAGGAGGGCAAGAGGAGAGAATTTTCGACAAGCATCTAGGGCAAGGAGGATTTCGACAAGCCTCATTCTTCATCCTTTTCTTTCTTGTTTGATTGGGTTCATGCTAGGGATTATTTATCTTGTTTTTCTTTGGAACCTAGCCATGAACTAAATCTATTTGGCTATGGTTATTGTGTTTTGTGGTTGTGAGAAACTATTGGTTTTTGTTTAGGTAATAAGAGTTTGCACTTTTCTATTCAAGGTTTATTCATTCTTGGTTCTTATTCTTGTTTGCGAGTGAATTGGGAGAGGATCTCGTGATTTCATCTATTTATCTAATATCGGGAGAGTTAGATTCAAGAAATGAATGATATGATCTTTATTCAATCTATTGATGCTGAAGATTAATCCGACTTAGGAATAAGTTAAGGATTTCAACGGCTAAGAGGAGCGCAAGATTGGTTGTTGTTCACCCTTGATTCACGCAGGGATGTATTATCAAGGCATGCACAAGTAGCTAGAGTTTTGACTTAGAGATAAGAAGAAACCATTGAAGAACGCTCTGCCGAACCTTGAAGGTTGCTGCCCAGACGCCCAAGTAGTTGGCCAACTAGTTGCCCAGGCAACCATCGATTAGTTGCCAAGGCAACCCTGTTGTGCAAGTTGCCACGACAACTGAGTTGCCCGTGCACTCTTTTACCAAGACGATCCAATCGGCTATCACACCTCAACTCACGATAACTTGGCCTATCTCTCTCTCATTTGATCTCATTTAGTCTTTTACTTTATTGCCTTCTAGATTAGTTATTAGTTAAACTCCTATAATCCTTTATTTGTGTTTTTACTTTTTACAGTGCAAGAGACTAGATTCTTGAAGTGGCACCAATCCATGTGGAGACAATATCTTTTATACTATAACTTGCAACGTGTATACTTGCACAATTTCGTAGCACTTATTACGCACAACAAGTTTTTGGCGCCGTTGCCGGGGATTGGCAATAGCGACTTTGTTTTTATTTTCTTGCACTTTCTTTTTACTTTTCTTGTTTAAGATTCAAAGGGTTAACAAACTTTGGTTTGCATTGGTATATGACCAGGGCGAGACCGACTTCACCAGAATATCCCTTTGATCCAGAAATCGAACGAACCTTATAAAGACTTAGATGAAGGATAAGAGTACCAATGGCTAATCAAGACGGCAATATGAATCAAGATGTTCCAGCAGGAGGAGGAGTGATTCTTGCACGAAACAGAACTATTCGAGACTATCTTGAAGAAGATCTTGATGGACTTAATCCAGGAGTTGTCGCACCCGAAATTGAAGCCGACCACTTTGAGTTAAAACCGGTAATGTTTAATATGATCAACACAATTGGTCAATTTGGCGGCTTAGCAACTGAAGATGCACGGTAACATCTGAAATCTTTCATCGAGATTTGCAACTCGTTCAAAATACTCGGAGTCACCCCCGATGTCCTACGATTAAGATTATTCCCCTATTCACTGAGGGATAGGGCTAAAGCATGGTTGAATAGCATTCCTGCTGGATCTATAGCATCTTGGACCGATCTTTGTCGTGATTTCCTTGCGCGATTTAATCCTACAAATTTGACTGATAAGCTTCGTAACAACATTACTTCTTTTCGGCAGGCAGATGATGAATCCATGTACGAGGCTTGGGAGCGATATAGAGAACTTCTACACAAATGCCCCTACAGGATTCCCGGTGTGGACTCAAGTAACAATGTTTTACAACGCCGTGAATACACCAACAAGGATGATGCTAGATGGCTCGGCAAACGACATACTCTTAGATAAGTCACCGGAGGAAGCAATGCAAATTTTAAACAGGCTGGCCAAGAATGATCATCAATTCCCATCTACTAGAAGAGGAGGAGTTAGACGCCAAGCCACAATACATGAACTAGGATCATCAGATTCAATTTCGGCATAATTGGCCACTTTAACCAAGATGGTCCAGAACATGCAAAAACCAAACAACACACATAAGGTCAAGGAAATGGATTCTTTTTGTGAGTTATGTGGTGATAACCATAATTCTTATGAATGTATGCAGATTCCGGAATCCAGCTTCTATGTGGGGAATTACAATCGGAACAACAATGTGATGTCCAATACATACAATCCAGCTTGGAAGAATCACCCAAATTTTTCATGGAGTAATCCCAACAATGCTCTAAACCAGAACAATCAGAATGCACAAGCATCGGGATTCCAGCAGAATATGCCACGACAACAGTTGTCGCAGCAACAACCGACAACATCTAGTTCTTTGGAAAATTCTCTAAATGCTTTTATGATGAAAACTGAATCTTATATGGCTGAGAATAGTAATTTCATAAAAAGAACCGATGCTTTTATTAACAGGACCGAAATGAGATTACAAAACCAAGAGGCGACAATCAAATCATTGGAAAATCAAGTCGGACAGTTTGCTCAAAATCTGAATACTAGACCGCAAGGAGGTTTACCTAGCGATACTGAAGTCGCAAGAGGAACTGGCCATGAGCAATGTAAGGCGATCACCACTAGAAGTGGCCAACAACTTAGAGAGGCTCAAACCCGCTCATCAAACAAAACTCCATAAAAAGATCAAGACGAACCTAGCGGCAAAGCCTCAGATGCTGAACTAGGAATTGTCGCGGCAATCGGCAATAAGCATGCCTCGGCAACCGACGATAAAGACGCCTCGGCAACTTGCGATAAGCATGCCTCAGTAACCCCAGTTGATAACGCCTCGGTAACTCCATTTGTCCCGGCAATGCCGTCAATCAGGTTTCAAACCAATGAAAGGATCGAAGATATCCGACTTCCACCACCATTCCCAAAAAGGTTGAAGCGACAAAAGCAAGAATACCAATTCAAGAAGTTTCTTGATATCCTAAAGCAAGTCCACATCAACTTGCCATTGGTGGAAGCAATGGAACAAATGCCAAACTATGCCAAGTTCCTTAAAGACATTGTGTCCAAGTGAACAAGGCTAGGAGAGTTTGAAACAGTTGCCGCAACAGAGGGATGCATGGCAATGTTGCACAATCGTATGCCACCCAAGTTGAAGGATCACGGAAGTTTCACAATACCCTGTTCTATTGGAAATCACTATGTCGGGAAAGCATTATGCGACCTTGGGGCTAGCATAAACTTGATGCCTAAATTGGTTTTCCAGAAATTAGGAATCAGGAAGGCAAGACCTACAACAGTTATGCTGCAGCTAGCCGACAGATCTTATGTGCATCCAGAGGGAAAAATCGAGGACATACTGGTAAAAGTTGATAAATTTATTTTTCCCGCTGACTTTATTGTTTTGGATTGTGAAGCAGATGAGCATGCACCCATCATTCTCGGGAGACCATTCCTAGCAACAGGGAGAACCTTGATCGATGTTGAAAAGGGAGAACTCACAATGAGGGTGAATGACCAGCAAGTTAAACTAAATGTGTTCCAAACACTAAGGCATGCCGATGATCCAGAAGAATGCCAACTTCTTCATGCCACGATAGAGTTTAACTTCGACGAGGAATTTAGTTGCCTCGGCAACTACATTGCCGATCAAGAGGAACCTAAGGAGTATGAAGAATCGGTCGATGAGGAACAACAAGAAGAGGCAAATTGGCTAGTCAATCGACCAGGTACATACTTTGAACCACTGGATTACTCAGGTAAGGAAGGTAAACTCGAAAAACCCTCTATTAAACAACCACCGATTTTTGAGTTGAAACAATTGCCAGAGCAACTAAAATATGCATACTTAGGAACCGATAATACATTGCCTGTAATTATTTCTTCTAAGTTACAGCCTGAGCAGGAAAAGAAGCTGATCAAAATGTTGAAGCTACACAAAAAGGCAATAGGGTGGACAATTGCCGACTTGAAGGGAATTAGCCCGACAGTGTGCATGCACAAGATTTTGTTGGAAGATGATCACAAACCTTCAATTGAGGCCCAGAGGAGACTGAATCATGCCATGAAAGGGGTTGTAATGAAAGAAATCATCAAGTGGCTCGACGCCGACATTATATACCCTATCTCTGATAGTACACGGGTAAGTCTGGTACAATGTGTACCAAAAAAGTGAGGTATAACGGTGGTAAGTAATGAAAACAATGAACTCATTCCAACCAGGACTGTGACCGGTTGGAGGGTTTGTATGGATTATCGAAAGCTAAACAAAGTCACTAGGAAAGATCACTTCCCATTACCCTTTATTGATCAAATGCTTGATCGTCTTGCAGGTAAACCCTTTTATTGTTTTCTTGATGGTTATTTAGGTTACAATCAAATTTCCATAGCACCAGAAGATCAAGAAAAGACAACCTTTACATGCCCATACAGTACTTATGCCTTCCGAAGGATGCCGTTCGAATTGTGTAACGCCCCATCAACCTTCCAAAGATGCATGATGGCACTCTTTTCAGACATGGTCGAAGACTTCCTTGAGATCTTCATGGATGATTTTTCTATTTTTGGTAATGACTTCGATAGCTGTCTCGGCAATTTAGAGAGGGTGTTGGCAAGATGTGAAGAAACTGATTTAGTACTCAATTGGGAGAAATGCCATTTTATGGTAGATGAAGCAATAGTGCTCGGCCACAAGATTTCATCCAAGGGAATTGAAGTAGACAAAGCCAAGGTGGACGTGATCGAGAGATTACCCCCACCAAGTTCGGTTAAAGGAATTCAAAGTTTTCTCGGACATGCAGGTTTTTACAGGAGGTTCATTCATAATTTTTCTAAAATCACTAAACCCTTGTGTAATATGCTTGAACAGGATAAAGTCTTCAATTTTGATGATTCGTGCACCCAAGCATTCGAAACCCTAAAGAAAAAGCTTGCCTCGACACCCATTGTCGTTCCACCAGATTGAACGCTACCTTTTGAGCTCATGTATGATGCAAGTGATTTTGCGGTAGGAGTAGTCCTAGGCCAACGCACAGGTAAGACCTTCCATGTGATATACTACGCTAGTAAAACTCTTAATAGTGCTCAAGTGAATTACACAACAACGGAGAAAGAGTTACTAGCTGTAGTTTTCGCATTTGGCAAGTTCCGATCCTATTTGATTGGTACAAAGGTAATTGTTCATACGGACCATTCGACAATCAAATATCTATTTGCTAAAAAGGATGCCAAACCTCGTTTGATTCGTTGGACATTACTTTTACAAGAATTTGACATTGAAATTAAGGACATGAAAAGAACAGAAAATTAAGTGTCCGATCACTTATCACGTTTGGAACGCAATAGGGAGGAGGACGCGGATCTAGAGATATGCGATGCATTCCCGGATGAACAACTTTTAGTTGCCTCGGCAATTATGGACGCGCATGCCTCGACAACCCTCGACGCCTCGGCAACCATGGACGCGCATGCCTCGGCAACCCTCGACGCCTTGGCAACCATGGTTGCACACACCTCGGCAACCCTCGACGCCGCAGTAGCCTTTGACGCACACGCCTCGACAATTTTGGGAGCAGTCGCCACAGCAGCACATGCCTCGGCAATACCCTGGTACGCGGATTTAGTTAATTTCCTTGTTTGTGGTATTTTACCTTATGGCATTACTCACCAAGGGAAGAAGCGGTTCCGCCATGATGCGAAGCATTACTTTTGGGACGAGCTTCTTTTGTTTAAACAATGTGCAGATCAGGTTATACGCCGATGTGTCCCTGAAGAAGAGCAACAGGATGTACTCCGGCAATGCCATTCTTCACCCTATGGAGGACATTTTGGAGGAACTCGTACCGCGGCCAAAGTTTTGCAATCCGGTTTGTATTGGCCAACATTGTACAAAGATGCCCAATACTTTTACAAGCAATGTGATCGTTGCCAGAGGACGAGCAATATCTCTAGACGACATGAGATGCCGCTCCAGAACATCATCGAGGTGGAATTATTCGATGTGTGGGGGATCGATTTTATGGGACCTTTCCCATCTTCATTCGGCAACCTCTACATTCTACTTGCCGTCTACGTGTCTAAATGGGTTGAGGCAGCTGTAGTTCCCAAAAACGATTCCAAGACCGTGCAACGATTCTTGTAGAAAAACATATTTACACGGTTTAGGATGCCGAGAGCAATTGTCAATGACGAAGGCAAACATTTTGACAACAACCTAATTGCCAAGATGTTGCAACGCTTCGGCATATCACACAAGATCGCCATGGCATATCACCCACAAACCAACGGGCAAGTAGAAATTTCCAACCGGGAATTGAAGGGTATACTCGAGAAAGCTGTAAATCCCTCTAGGAAGGATTGGTCATTAAGACTAGATGACATACTTTGGGCATATCGCACTGCATTCAAAACACCCTTAGGTATGTCCCCCTTCTGACTTGTCTATGGCAAAACATGCCATCTACCGGTGGAAATCGAACACAAGGCATACTGGGCAATCAAGACCGTGAATATGGATTGGGAAAGTGCCGGACAAAAGCGTTTGTTGGACCTCAATGAGATAGAAGAATTTCGTGCACTCGCCTATAACAATGCACGAATCTACAAGGAGAAAACAAAGCGATGGCATGACAAGAAACTATTGCCGCGACAATTTATGCCAGGGCAACTAGTTCTCTTATTCAATTATTGCCTAAAACTTTTCCCGGGAAAGCTGAAATCAAGATGGTCAGGACCATTCGAAGTCGTCAAACCATTCTCCCATGGTGCTGTGATAATCAAGTCCATCTCTGACAACCATGAATTCAAAGTTAATGGACAAAGATTGAAGCACTACAATGGTGCCCATGTGGAACGTAACAAAGAAGTGGTCACCTTAGGAGATGCATGAGCATGCTCTCCTTTCAATATTTTCTTTTTCTTTTTATTTTCATTTTTTATGTTTAGGAGATATTTAATTTTTCTTCATTATCTTTAGTTTCCAGGTTTTCTTTATTTTCTTTTCCACAACAAGACTTACAACCACTATGCTAAGGAAATTCACTACCGACACAGCAACCTACATCGTGCCTGCACAAGCTGATGCCACGGCAACCAACACTGAAGATGCCACGACAACCAAAGCTAAAGATATCCCGACAACCACTGCAAAAGCCAAAGGTAAAGCACCTATGCCCGAATCAACTCCTACGGAATCATTTTCTGATTTTTCAGATTCGGACGAGTCCTCCATTGCACCAACAAAGATGATAGAGTAGCGCAATCTTGGATTTGGAAGCCTTCAATCAAGTTGTTGCAAGAACTAGGAGCTCTAGACTCAATCAAGAAAGTTATGGGCAGATTTGAAAATTCAAGAAAAAAGAAAATGGCTTTTCTTGAAAATTTTAGATTCAAGGTTGGAAATTCAAAGAAACAAAGATAAGAAGGAAAATTAGAAGATGATTAATAAGAACAAAAGTAAAAAGATTGAAAAAGATTAAGATGAGGATAGATAAAACAAATCTGAAATTCCAGCTTTGTTTATGGAATTATGGAAGTTGGTGTGAAGGTTGAAGATGAAGATGGCTTGCGAATTGTTGATTTTGTTTTGTCCTCGACACCCTCTTAGACGCAATTATCTAAGCAAGCAACCTCAAGAGGCTCTAACCCACCCTCCTAGACGCGATTATCTAGGCAAGCAAGAGTGTGAAGGAACTTATGTTGAAGAAGACTTCGAAGGCACAAGTAATCAGCACTTGCAAAAACAAACTCGCTAAATATTTCATAAATCAAAGAAAATATGTCTTACAATGATGGAGGCTTCATCCTTTTATAGGTGAAGGATAGACAAAGTAATTTAACTTCTACTAAAACAAGGAAAACCTAATCTAATTAAAAATAATAATAAAATAACAGCCTTTAAACTCCTTGTGCTTGTGTGACAAGGAATAGGATGATAAGGCAAGTGATAAGCTGATAAGGGCTGAGTGGCTGGTTCCTAAAGTATATAAAACCCTAAAAACATCAATTTAAATGATAATAAATATATTAGGCTAAGTTTAATTCGTCCAAAGCCTTATATGTTAGCTTTTGGGCTGAATTTTCCAAAATCCCGTAAAAATCCCGTATCCAGTTTTCTGCATGCGCAGTCTTCAGTAAATTGGACGTATCTTGAGTTCCTGATATCCGATTGATGCGTTTCAAGATGCGTTGGAAAGGTAACTGAATGAAGGACAATTTGTTAGAAGACAACTTGACTCAGAAATGCCCGTATCTCATCCAAAAACTCGTTGCAAGTTGGCTGACTTTCCAGACTTTACAAACAGATTCAATTTCTTGTCCAAGATGCATCATTTTTGACCTCCTATGCGTGCACTGTTTTGGCTTTTATTGTTTGCATCGAAAAAATTCAGCTTCTTGTCCAATATTAGTAATTTGACCCCGCTCATGCATGTATCATTCCCCCACTCCTCAAAAGGATTCGTCCTCGAATCTAAATCGGCAATGAGAGAACAATCATCAACTTCAATTGAAAAGGCTTCTTTGTTGTATGTGGATTGATCTAATTGAGCTCCTCTCAATGGTTCAACAAAATCCTGAAAAAATAAGATAGCACTACTCGAACATTTGTAAGGATTAGTCAAAACAAAATAACTCGTCGCGTTCTTTTTCTTGTCTTTTCCTTTTGGGCTTTGTGTGACTTTTACCTCATACGTATTTTCACTCACCAAATTTGGGCCGTTAATTTGATTTTTTTTCACTCTCGGCGTCTTTACTCTCAGTCTTTTGTTTCTCATATCCCATATCCCTCTCACAAAATTTATCATCAATGTACAATTTCTGTAGAGGAGAAAGTGTTTCTAACGGAATGATATGACAAGAATCAAATGAAGGGTTAGAATTACACTTACTTTCTTTGTGGGGATGTGATGAGAGTATAGCAAGTGGACCTACTACTTCACATGAGGGATTAGAAGCATTGTCATCTTGTCTAATGTGTTCATTATCATTATCCTCTTGTTTGAGTGTTTGTGTGTTTTCTATCAACATGAGGATTTTTGTCTTGGTTTTATCCAAAGTGACTTGGATGTTTCAATTTTCTGCTTTGGTCTACTTGAGTCGAGCAAAGGTTTAGAAGAATTAGAATGAGATAAAGGCTGAGTGGTACCTCTGTCATAGTGATAATTCTTCCTGTCGATATCGTTGTCGATCTTTGATGCGCTTTTCGATTATCATGGCGAATTGGAATGCCTCTTGAAGGGTGTAGTAGGTTTTGAGTTCAAGTACCTCAAGAATGTTGTCATTGAGTCCGATAACAAACCTAGTCATTGTATCCTCTTCATCCTCTTGTATGCTGGCTCTTTGCATCAATGATTCCATCTCTTTGAGATACTCATCAATAGTTCGTAGCCTTGTCGTATCTTTTGTAACTTTTGTTTGATCTCCCGTTGATATAATGGGGAAAGCAATTGTTCTCGCATGACTTTTTAAGTTCTCCCCACGATGTTATCTTGGCTTCTCCATTGAGACGCCGATTGCGGACCAATTGGGACCACCAAATGGATGCATATTCGGTGAATTCGAGAGTCAATAAAGTGGAACTTGATCCTCTTTGGGACATTGATAATGCTCGGATAGAAGATCAACTCGATTTTCCCAGTCACAATAAGCATCAGGGTCATACCTTCCTTGAAAAGGTGGTATAGTGATCTTTGGTTTGGCTAATGTGTTTGTTGCTCGTCGCGGCTTTGTGCGAGGATTGTGCCTATATAGGGGGTTTTGGCGTCTATTCTGAATGGGAACAAGATTTGGACGCCTAGGCACTTATATATCACTTGCAATAGCAGTGGTTTCTAATCTCCCAATGGTTTGAGAGATTGTGGTTACGACTGTATCGGTGTGCTCAAGCTTGGTTGCCAATGAGGTTACAGTCCGTTCAAGTTTATTGAGAGTATCCGAAACTTCTTGAAGAGTCACTTCATGTGGTTCTTCGTCGTTACTCGTTTCTGACATCCTGAAACACTCAAATTTAAAAGGTAAAAAGCAAAAGAAAACTAGAAATCTCACTAAACACTCCAAGGAATAAATATTTAGCGAGGCAAGTAAACCGATCTCGTGCTCTTTAAAGACCTTCCTACCACAAGTCAACAAGTTACAATCGGAATTTAATCCTAACAATGAGTCATAATTGTATTAGGAGTCCAATGAAAGGCTTGACACCAATTAAATATAGTTGCAAGAAAGAATGATTGTAATGCAACTTTTAGTCCTACTCACACCAGAAAAGAGAAGGTGTTAAATTGCGTAATAGAAGAAAGAAAAAGCAAAACAAAGGAACTTAAGAAACTAAGAGTAGGAAAAAATTAGTAGAGAGAGATGATAACCCCAAAACCCAGAAACAACTTGAAGGGAGAAATCCAATGTTGAATCCACTTCAATGTGATGCTTGTGGTGGTTGATGATGGTGATCTTGATGATTCTTGATGGTGGTTGGTGGCTAGGTATGAGCTTTCTCACTTTTCTTCAATTTTCTTTCTTTTTTTTTTTTTTTTTTTTCTCTTTTTTTCTTTTTACAAGGTAAATAAACTAAAAATAATGAAAATTGAAGAAAAAATAATGAAAATAGGGTTAAATTAGGGGAAAACCCTAATTTGGCTGAAACTTTATCCACTTTGTTCGAGGTGTTCGCGAACTCTAAAAATTCTAAAGTTGTATGTGGATTGATCTAATTGAGCTCCTCTCAATGGTTCAACAAAATCCTGAAAAAATAAGATAGCACTACTCGAACATTTGTAAGGATTAGTCAAAACAAAATAACTCGTCGCGTTCTTTTTCTTGTCTTTTCCTTTTGGGCTTTGTGTGACTTTTACCTCATACGTATTTTCACTCACCAAATTTGGGCCGTTAATTTGATTTTTTTTCACTCTCGGCGTCTTTACTCTCAGTCTTTTGTTTCTCATATCCCATATCCCTCTCACAAAATTTATCATCAATGTACAATTTCTGTAGAGGAGAAAGTGTTTCTAACGGAATGATATGACAAGAATCAAATGAAGGGTTAGAATTACACTTACTTTCTTTGTGGGGATGTGATGAGAGTATAGCAAGTGGACCTACTACTTCACATGAGGGATTAGAAGCATTGTCATCTTGTCTAATGTGTTCATTATCATTATCCTCTTGTTTGAGTGTTTGTGTGTTTTCTATCAACATGAGGATTTTTGTCTTGGTTTTATCCAGTGACTTGGATGTTTCAATTTTCTGCTTTGGTCTACTTGAGTCGAGCAAAGGTTTAGAAGAATTAGAATGAGATAAAGGCTGAGTGGTACCTCTGTCATAGTGATAATTCTTCTGTCGATATCGTTGTCGATCTTTGATGCGCTTTTCGATTATCATGGCGAATTGGAATGCCTCTTGAAGGGTGTAGTAGGTTTTGAGTTCAAGTACCTCAAGAATGTTGTCATTGAGTCCGATAACAAACCTAGTCATTGTATCCTCTTCATCCTCTTGTATGCTGGCTCTTTGCATCAATGATTCCATCTCTTTGAGATACTCATCAATAGTTCTGTAGCCTTGTCGTATCTTTTGTAACTTTTGTTTGATCTCCCGTTGATATAATGGGGGAACGAATTGTTCTCGCATGACTTTTTTAAGTTCTCCCCACGATGTTATCTTGGCTTCTCCATTGAGACGCCGATTGCGGACCAATTGGGACCACCAAATGGATGCATATTCAGTGAATTCGAGAGTCAACAGTGGAACTTGATCCTCTTTGGGACATTGATAATGCTCGGATAGAAGATCAACTCGATTTTCCCAGTCACAATAAGCATCAGGGTCATACCTTCCTTGAAAAGGTGGTATAGTGATCTTTGGTTTGGCTAATGTGTTTGTTGCTCGTCGCGGCTTTGTGCGAGGATTGTGCCTATATAGGGGGTTTTGGCGTCTATTCTGAATGGGAACAAGATTTGGACGCCTAGGCACTTATATATCACTTGCAATAGCAGTGGTTTCTAATCTCCCAATGGTTTGAGAGATTGTGGTTACGACTGTATCGGTGTGCTCAAGCTTGGTTGCCAATGAGGTTACAGTCCGTTCAAGTTTATTGAGAGTATCCGAAACTTCTTGAAGAGTCACTTCATGTGGTTCTTCGTCGTTACTCGTTTCTTGACATCCTGAAACACTCAAATTTAAAAGGTAAAAAGCAAAAGAAAACTAGAAATCTCACTAAACACTCCAAGGAATAAATATTTAGCGAGGCAAGTAAACCGATCTCGTGCTCTTTAAAGACCTTCCTACCACAAGTCAACAAGTTACAATCGGAATTTAATCCTAACAATGAGTCATAATTGTATTAGGAGTCCAATGAAAGGCTTGACACCAATTAAATATAGTTGCAAGAAAGAATGATTGTAATGCAACTTTTAGTCCTACTCACACACGAGAAAGAGAAGGTGTTAAATTGCGTAATAGAAGAAAGAAAAAGCAAAACAAAGGAACTTAAGAAACTAAGAGTAGGAAAAAATTAGTAGAGAGAGATGATAACCCCAAAACCCAGAAACAACTTGAAGGGAGAAATCCAATGTTGAATCCACTTCAATGTGATGCTTGTGGTGGTTGATGATGGTGATCTTGATGATTCTTGATGGTGGTTGGTGGCTAGGTATGAGCTTTCTCACTTTTCTTCAATTTTCTTTCTTTTTTTATTTTTTTTTATTTTTTTCTCTTTTTTTTCTTTTTACAAGGTAAATAAACTAAAAATAATGAAAATTGAAGAAAAAATAATGAAAATAGGGTTAAATTAGGGGAAAACCCTAATTTGGCTGAAACTTTATCCACTTTGTTCGAGGTGTTCGCGAACTCTAAAAATTCTAAAATTTTGTGTGGTGACTCCACCAATGGTGTAGATCTGATCTGGAAAGTTTCAGCTCAAAATTCACTCGTTTGGTTTTGACGAATTTTCCCTAATTTTCGAGTTTTTTTTCTTCCCAAAAACGCCAAAATTCTTGCCAAGAACCGTCCCAAATCTGATACCAAATGATAGAGTAGCGCAATCTTGGATTTGGAAGCCTTCAATCAAGTTGTTGCAAGAACTAGGAGCTCTAGACTCAATCAAGAAAGTTATGGGCAGATTTGAAAATTCAAGAGAAAAGAAAATGGCTTTTGTTGAAAATTTCAGATTCAAGGTTGGAAATTCAAAGAAACAAAGATAAGAAGGAAAATTAGAAGATGATTAATAAGAACAAAAGTAAAAAGATTGAAAATGATTAAGATGAGGATAGATAAAACAAATCTGAAATTCCAGCTTTGTTTATGGAATTATGGAAGATGGTGTGAAGGTTGAAGATGAAGATGACTTGCGAATTGTTGATTTTGTTTTGTCCTCGGCACCCTCTTAGATGCAATTATCTAAGAAAGCAACCTCAAGCGGCTCTAACCCACCCTCCTAGACGCGATTATCTAGGCAAGCAAGAGTGTGAAGATGATCTCCCTCACAAGAACTCGTCGAACTTATGTTGAAGAAGACTTCAAAGGCACAAGTAATCAGCACTTGCAAAAACAAACTCACTAAATATTTCATAAATCAAAGAAAATCTGTCTTACAATGATGGAGGCTTCATCCTTTTATAGGTGAAGGATAGACAAAGTAATTTAACTTCTACTAAAACAAGGAAAACCTAATCTAATTAAAAATAATAATAAAATAACAGCCTTTAAACTCCTTGTGCTTGTGTGGCAAGGAATAGGATGATAAGGCAAGTGATAAGCTAATAAGGGCTGGGTGGCTGGTTCCTAAAGTATATAAAACCCTAAAAACATCAATTTAAATGATAATAAATATATTGGGCTAAGTTTAATTCGTCCAAAGCCTTATATGTTAGCTTTTGGGCTGAATTTTCCAAAATTCCGTATCCAGTTTTCTGCATACGCAGCCTTCAGTAAATTGGACGTATCTTGAGTTCCTGATATCCGATTGATGCGTTTCAAGATGCGTTGGAAAGGTAACTGAATGAAGGACAATTTGTTAGAAGACAACTTGACTCAGAAATGCCCGGATCCCATCCAAAAACTCGTTGCAAGTTGGATGACTTTCCAGACTTTACAAACAGATTCAATTTCTTGTCCAAGATGTATCGTTTTTGACCTCCTATGCGTGCACTGTTTTGGCTTTTATTGTTTGCATCGAACAAATTCAGCTTCTTGTCCAATATTAGTAATTTGACCCCGCTCATGCATGTATCAAAAGACCGCACCAATTGAATCCTCCAAGCGAAAAGCCAATGACATTGATGAAGAGGACGATGAGGATAACGCCGTACGAGGATCGATTCCACCACCGGCAACAAGGAAGCAACCATCGCGTTCAACCAAGAGAATCAAGACACCAACCAAAAGGAAACTAATCATCTACGATGACGAACTCTCAGAGTAAGTCCTCGTATGCATTTTATTTTTTGTTATTTTTATGCATGCATTGAGGACAATGCCTCACTCGAGTTTGGGGGGGGATTGTTATTAGTAGTTACAATGTTTAGTTACATTCATCTTAAGTATTACATTTAGGATACATAAATTGCTTGCCATGCCTTTAATTGGAACAAGAATTGCTTAGATTTGATGAATATTCGATGATGACTTTGCCAATGCACTTAATTGATAGAATTTTTATTCTAGGATAACCATGGAAAAACTTAGAATTTTACTATGATGCTAATTTTAATGAAACACTGTTGTAGTTTGATTGATTTAAGGAATTCTAGTGAACTTAGGTTGATAATTAAACAAATTGGGGGATTAGAATAAAAATTGGATGAATACTAGAGGTGCCCGAAATTGGCTCTAGCATGTGCTAAAAAAAATTGATCACTAGAGTTGCCCGAAACTGGCTCTAGTATGTGTTAAAAATTTTGATAGCTAGAGGTGCCCGAAACCGGCTCTAGTCGAATAAATTAACTTAATAAAACTAAAAACAAAACACTAGAGGTGCCCAAAACTGGCTCTAGTTAAAATATGTTAAAAAAACCCAATGAAGTAATCTGAAAACCTCTTGTTTGCATAGAATCTGAAAAATCAACTTGCACACAACTCCGCACACACTCACAAGCATTATAGTTTGATTTCGAGTAATTCCTAAGTTTTTCGAAAAATGAAAAGCCAAGCATACTTTGTGCCCCGGTTCAGAGAATTGAAATCAAGTTCAAAGCTAAGTTTGTGAAAATTGAAGTCTTGGCGGGTAATTATGAGTTTGCATTGCTTGAGGACAAGCAATAGTTCGAGTTTAGGGGTGTGATAAGTGTTCAAAAGTACTATTTTTCTTACCCTTTTTACTCATATTATTGTTAGACTTAGGCTCATATTAGTTGCATAATTAGCCATTCATGCATTAATCCATGTTTCCTTCCATCGTTGAGCTTGATTATATAACTTGGTAGTTTTTGTGGGAAAAGATGCTGCTTTGGTGTGTTTTGTGTGTATATGCAAGATCACTTGCCAAAACAAGGCTAGAGCTAGTTGCCAGGGCAATACATGAAGGAGACGCCGAGCCAGTTGCCAGGGCAATACATGAAGGAGACGCCGAGCCATTTGCCAGGGCAATTGTCAACAAGAGCAAAGGTGATATGGTAGTCGAAATTGATGACTAGACAAGCCCAAGATGACGTGGAGCAAAGCCCAAACCCAAAGGAATTTGATTTCCATGCAGAGATTAAAGAAGAATTAAATTCCAAGAAGATAAGAGAAGTTCTAGTAGGAATATAATTATAATAAAGAATTATATTCTTTAAAGATAATTTAATTCCAGCTTAACTTCCTCCTCAAAGAAGGACTTTGGCCTAGCCCTATAAATAAGATGGAGATTTCGACAATCCATATAGAGAGCAAGAGAGGGAAATTTCGACAAGCATCAAGGAGGGCAAGAGGAGAGAATTTTTTACAAGCATCTAGGGCAAGGAGGATTTCGACAAGCCTCTTTCTTCATCGTTTTCTTTCTTGTTCGATTGGGTTCATGCTAAGGATTATTTATCTTGTGTTTCTTTGGAACCTAGCCATGAACTAAATCTATTTGGCTATGGTTATTGTGTTTTGTGGTTGTGAGAAACTATTGGTTTTTGTTTAGGTAATAAGAGTTTGCACTTTTCTATTCAAGGTTTATTCATTCTTGGTTCTTATTCTTGTTTGCGAGTGAATTGGGAGAGGATCTCGTGATTTCATCTATTTATCTAATATCAGGAGAGTTAGATTCAAGAAACGAATGAATATGATCTTTATTCAATCTATTGATGGTGAATATTAATCCGGCTTAGGAATAAGTTAAGGATTTCAACGGCTAAGAGGAACGCAAGATTGGTTGTTGTTCACTCTTGATTCACGCAGGGATGTATTATCAAGGCATGCACAAGTAGCTAGAGTTTCGACTTAGGGATAAGAAGAAACCATTGAAGAACGCTCTGCCGAACCTTGAAGGCTATTGCCCAGACACCCAAGTAGTTGCCCAGGCAACCATCGATTAGTTGCCAAGGCAACCCCGTTGTGCAAGTTGCCACGACAACTGAGTTGCCCGTGCACTCTTTTACCAAGACGATCCAATCAGCTATCACACCTCAACTCACGATAACTTGGCTTATCTCTCTCTCATTTGATCTCATTTATTCTTTTACTTTATTGCCTTCTAGATTAGTTATTAGTTAAACTCCTATAATCCTTTATTTGTGTTTTTACTTTTTACAGTGCAAGAGACTAGATTCTTGAAGTGGCACCAATCCCTGTGGAGATGATATATTTTATACTATAACTTGCAACGTGTATACTTGCACAATTGCGTAGCACTTATTACGTACTTTAATTTAAACTACTATTTACATAAGAATTCTAACTCTATCAGATAATCTCATAATCTCAATAAATTTACATAAGCAGAATCCTATTTTAAAGACTCAGTACATGACTTCTAGTTAAATTAGGCTACCTCTAGAGTTATCACTTTATCTCTAATTAAGATAAAGTTCCTATACAATTAAACTACTGATTATGATAGAATTTACAGCAGTAAAACTAAGTGTTTACACTGTTCCAACTTACACTCCCCCTCAACCTGGTGAGTATATGTTATATACTCCCAACTTGGATGTAAAATTATTTTATGTCACTCTTGGTAGTGCCTTGGTTAGGACATCAGCTAGCTGAACTTTTGTAGGGACATAGTGCAGCCTCACAATTCCGTTGTTAACCTTCTCATAGATAAAATACCTGTCGATTTCAACACGTTTAGTTCGGTCATGTTGAACTGGGTTCTTGGAAATACTCATTGATGATTGACTGTCACTGAGTAGTTCGAAGTTTTGACTTATCCAATTCAAGTTCCGTGAAAAGCTTCTTTAACCACATCCCCTCACAAATTCCTAGTGCCATAGCTATGAACTCAGACTCTGCACTACTGCGACAAACAATAATTTGCTTCTTACTTCTCCAAGTCACTAGATTTCCCCATACAAAGGAGCAGTAGGCGCCAACAGCCACTTGTAGATTTTCTATTAGTTAACTCCCCGGCCCAGCTGGAGCCTGTGTAGAGTTTCATTGACCTGTCCTGATTTTTCTAAAAATTAGACCAAAACCATGCATGAATTTTAAGTACCTTAGGATCCTGTTGACTGCCTCTAGGTGCTCCTCTCTCGGATCACTCATGTACTGGCTCACTATCTCCACTGAGTATGCAATATCTGGCCGAGTGAGAGATAAATTAACTTTTCAACAAGTCTCTGATATGATTCCTTACTCACTGGACTTCCAAACTCATCTTGTTTCATCTTTAAGTTTGGATCCATTGGAGTATCTGCTGGTTTGCAGCCCAGCGTCCCATTTCCGAGAGTAAATCCATAATATATTTTCTCTGATTTATGACTATTCCCTTTGAGGACCTAGCAACTTCCATTCGTAGAAAATACCTGAGACTTCCAAGGTCTTTTGTCTCAAATTCTCTCACTAAGAATGCCTTTAATCTCTTAATTTCTTCTGCATTATCACCAGTGATAATTATATCATCAACATAGACAATTAAAAACATTTTCTTACCATCTGGTTTGATCTTTTTGAACAAAGTGTGGTCTGCCTGACATTGTCTGTACCCATTCCTCACAACAGCTTTGGCAAACCTGTCGAACCACGCCCTTGGAGACTGTTTCAAGCCATACAAGGAATTATTCAGTTTGCACACCTTATTGTTTGTTAAGTGATCTTCAAAACCTGGTGGGACTTGCATATACACTTCTTCTTCAAGGTTCCTAGTTAAAAATACATTCTTTATGTCTAATTGATGCATTTTCCAGTCCTCATTAATAGCCAATGATAGTAGTACTCTAATAGTGTTTAACTTAGCTACAGGGGCAAACGTCTCCTAATAGTCTATCCTATAAGATTGGGTAAACCCTTTGGCCACCAGCCTAGCTTTGAATCTTTTTATGCTCCCATCTGAGTGGTATTTTACTATAAAGACCCACTTGCAGCCAACCAACCACTTTCTTTCCTTTTGGCAGCTCAGTCAAGCTCCTTGTATTGTTCACCTGAAGTGCTTTAATCTCTTCTTCAACAGCCTTTTTCCATTCAGAAATTTCAAGTGCCTCCTTCACTTTTTGAGGGATCTTTACACTGACAACTTTAGCTGTAAAAGCTTTAAAATCAGTCATTAGTTTCCCATAGGCAATAAATCTCTCAATGGGATGGTTAGTATATTTTCTTACTCCATTCCTTTGGGTAATGGGCAGATCATCTGTATTAATAGAGGGAACAGAAACTTTAGAAATATCATTACCTTCTTCTTCCTCCAAGGCAGTAGGATTCAGATCTAGTTCTCGACAAATATCAGGCTGAATAATGGTCTCTGTAATAGGTCTTTTTCTCATTTTATAAACGTTGAGTTGTTTACCTTCAAGTTGTGAAGTCAAAGTTTTCCGAGGAGTGTTTGGCACAATTTTAGTTGCTGTAATAGGAGAAGTGTGACTGCTGGGAGTTTTAGGATTAGGCAAGGGTATGTTTAGCTGATTAACAAGAGTAGTAGACTGTTCCAAAGAAGTTTGGTCATGAACATCATTAAAAATAGGTTGAGAGGGTGAGAGAGGCGAGGACTGAAAAGCTTGTAAAGGTTGAAATTCATAATACTCCCCCCTGAATTTCAATTTGTAGGTGCTAGAAATATGACGTTCAACGAAAGTGACATCAAGAGGTGTAAAATTTACGGGTAACAGGTGAGTAACATTTATAGCCTTTCTGACTCGAGGAGTATATAAGAAGCACATACTTTAAGGACCTAGGATCAAGTTTACAACAAAAGCTGTGCATCCAAAAACTCTGGAAGGAAGGTTAGAGGAAGGTTTAAATTGTGGAAAACGAGCAAGAAGAACATCCCTTGGAATTTTGAATTGAATAGTTTTACTAGGCATTCGATTCACCAAGTATGTAGCAGTAAGGAGAGCTTTCCCCCAAAATTGTTTAGGTGCATGAGCAGAAAAAGTAGGGATCGAGTAACTTCTAATAAATGTCTGTTTTTTCTCTTAGCTACCCTTGAGGGGAATTAACACAATAAGTAATGTGGTAGATGTTTTTTTCTTTAAAGTAGGAACCCAGGGTCTTAGTAAGGTACTCATTTCCATTATCACTCTTTAGGATTTTAATTTTCCCTCAAATTGAGTTTCTACCATCTTATGGAAGGTTTTAAATACATTTTCAGCCTCATATTTTTCTTTCATTAGGTAGGTCCATGTTGTCCTAGAATGATCATTGATAAATGAAATAAACCATCTTGACCCAAATATATTTTTGACTTTAGAAGGGCCCCAAATGTCACTACGGATGATTGAGAATGGTGCAGAAGGTTTGTATGTAGATGGGGCAAAATTTTGTCTTGTGTGTTTAGCAAATTGGCAGATATCACAAGTATAAGAAGATGATGTTTTATTGAGAAATAACTTACGAAACAATCTTGCAAGATAATGAAAATTTGGGTGTCCTAACCTAAAATGCCAAAGCATTATTTCACTAGAAAACAAAGAATTAAGAGAAAATTCAGATTGAAAGCAACTTGAAATAACTTGTTTATGAGGAGAGTGCCCATCAAGGATGTATAGTCCATTATACAGCCTAGCACTACCAATCACCATCCCCGAGTCCTGTACCTGAAATTCACAACCATGCATCCCAAAGTCAGCTTTGCATTTCAAATCACTTACAAGCCTACTAACTGATAACAGATTGCATGGAAGATTTGGCACATAAAGCACATTAAATAACGCAAGTGTTGCATTTATTCTGATTGAACCACTCCCTTTAACAATCGAAAGAGACCCATCTGTTGTTTTGATAGAAGATGTAGATTGCATTTCCTTGAAGGTATGAAAAAGTCGAAGGTTTCCTGTCATATGGTCAGGAGCACCAGAATCTACTATCCACCAAGAAGCATGAAATGCAGCGAAACTGGAATTACTACCTTCAATGGCAGTGAAAGCCGAGGAGTCAGTGTTGGGAAGCAAGTGACCAAATATTTGTTGAAGCTGATTCATTTGCTGTTTACTAAAAGTACTAGCAGAACCCTCAACAGTAGCCATATCCGCATGTGTATCTTTCTAGAGCCTGAGCCTATGTGGTTTCCAATCTGCTGGTTTTCCATGCAGTTTCCAGCATTGTTCCATCATATGCCCATGTGAAAAAGGGCCCATGGTGGCCGGAGATGCAATGATTGATGGTGGTTTGTGTGCGATCGGTGGTTAGGGATTTTTTGTTTGAAGAAGATGAACAGGATATTTTCTAGAGAGAACAATGTGTTTCTCTATATTTTCTTATTATTCTTCATTATCAAATGTATTCAGAGTAAACCTTTAAACAGGATGATATAGAGTTTTAATATAACTAAAATTATGCTTTTATCTTTAATTTAAATAACACTTCTAGTAAATCTAAACCACTGATTAGGAATAAATTCTAATTACACATTAAATAAAAACTCTTAACACTCTTCGTCAACTTACACTCCCCCTCAAGCTCTAACACTTCTCGGATAACTTATACCCCCCTCAAGTTGGTGAGCAAACATAGTAGAGCACTAGTGATACATGCACCAGACCAACCAAAATCAAAGATGGACTTACATTCCCGCTTGGACCAATCACACAAGCCAAGTCCAAGATTCTTAAAGATAAACTCTACACCACCGTGCAAGGAGTGCTGACCAAAGGCTTACAAACATTTATGAAAGAACAAGAATTTCGGAAAAGTACGCATTCTCCAAGATTAAAGAATTGGGTCACACAAACCCATGTTGAGGAAGCACACGCCCAAGAGTGTAAAAACAAGGCCTTAAGAATATTTGAAGTCCATTAAACTGGGTATTAATTGTAATTACTTAGACCCAAAACTGAATTATAAAGTTTGGGTCTAATTAGCTAATTTCCAGCCCAAACTAGATTCATTTAAATTAAGGCCTTATCATCCATTCAAACCAGCACAAACCAACTTTATCCACAAACTTGCCGCCTAAAATTCGTTCCCCCTTATTATTGGAGGAAGAGTGCTGCTCAAGACTCCCTAAACAAGGGGGAATTCACATTCAGCAAGTAATTACATTATTGTATTAGTTTTAGATTATTTTATTATTTGTTTTATTATTATTTTATTAGAAATAGAGTTTAATTCTATTTAAGAATTTTTATTAGTTTAGCCATCCTTCCCCTATAAAAGGATGAGAACTTCTTCTTTGTAAAGCAGATTGGAGATTTTAATAAAAGGGTATTCTTTGAGTACATGTTTTGTAGAAAATCAGTATTTCCAGCCAAGAATTATGTGGAAACAGAAGAGATTTATAAACTCTGTGTGTTTCGATGTACAATAGGTGAGTCTATTTATAGACTCTTTACAAAGAGGTTTATACTAGGTAGTTAACTTCTAGGATAGAATTTTATCTCTTTATCACTTATCCTATACTAGATAGATTTAATTTAAAATTTAAACTACTAGTTAGGATATATTTACAACTTCTACTTATCTACAAACACTAACAACACACCACTAACCAACACTCCCCCTCAAACTGGAGAGTATATATTGTACACTCCCAGTTTGGATATGAACTCCTCAAATGTCACTCTTGGTAGTGCCTTTGTTAATATATCTGCAAGCTGGTTCTTTGTAGGCACATAGTGTAACTTCACGGTACCACTATTAACTTTCTCGTAAATAAAATGCCTGTCAATTTCAACATGCTTAGTTCTGTCATGTTGAACTGGGTTTTTCGCAATACTAATTGCTGATAGGCTGTCACTAAACACTTCGAATGATCTATCTTCATCCAGCTCCAGCTCAATTAGGAGCCTTTTTAGCCATATGCCTTCATAGATTCCAAGTGCCACATCCCTGTACTCTGATTCTGCACTGCTTCTTGACACCATAGTCTGTTTCTTGCTCCACCATGTAACTAGATTTCCCCACACGAAAGAACAATAGTCACCAACAGACTTTCTGTCACTTAATTCTCCTGCCCAGCTTGAGTCAGTGTAAACTTTCACTGATCTGTCTTGACTTTTCTTGAAGATAAGCCCAAAACCAGGAGTATACTTTAAATACCTCAGTATTCTATTAACAGCTTCTAATTGTTCTTCCTTGGGATTATTCATATACTGGCTCACTATACTTATAGAGTATGCTATGTCAAGCCTTGCAAGTGACAGGTAGATCAATTTACCAACAAGTCTTTGGTAGGATTCTTTATTAACTGGACTACCACCATCTTCTCTACTGAACTTCAAGTTCGGGTCCATTGGAGTGTCTAATGGCTTACACCCAAGCATTCCAGTTTCTGAGAGTAGGTCCAAGATATACTTTCTTTGGTTTATAACTATCCCTTTAAATGATCTTGCCACATTCATCCCCAAGAAATATCTTAAACTTCCCAAGTCTTTTGTTTCAAACTCCTTTGCCAGATCGACTTTCAGCTTTCCGGTTTCTTCAGTATTATCACCTGTAATAATCATGTCATCAACGTAGACTATTAGAAAAGTCTTTCTACCATCTGATGCAACCTTCTTGAAAAGGGTATGATCTGCCTGACATTGTTTGTAACTGTTCCTTACCATAGCTTTTGCAAACCTGTCAAACCATGCTCTTGGGGACTATTTTAGTCCATACAACGATTTGTTTAATTTACAAACCTGCTGGTTTGTTTCCTGAGCCTCTAATCCAGGTGGGATTTGCATGTATACCTCTTCCTCAAGATTTCCATTTAAAAAGGCATTTTTAATATCCAATTGGTGCAGCTTCTAGTCCTGATTTACAGCTAGGGACAATAGCACTCTAATGGTGTTTATCTTTGCCACATGAGCAAATGTTTCTTGGTAATCAACTCCATATGACTGAGTAAAGCCTTTTGCCACTAGCCTTGCCTTGAATCGTTCTATGCTCCCATCTGAGTGGTATTTCACTGGGAATACCCATTTACTCCCAATCACCTTTTTCCCTTCAGGTAGTTTGGTTAGGCTCCACGTATTATTCTTCTGCAGTGCACTAATTTCCTCCTCAACAGCTTTTCTCCAACCTAGATTCTCAAACGCCTCATTAACTGTCCTTGGAATCCTTATGCTGTCAATATTTTCTGTAAATGCCTTGAAACCAGACATTAGTTTTCCATAGGCAACAAATCTTTCAATAGGATGACTAGTACATTTTCTCACTCCCTTTCTTTGGGCAATGGGAAAATCATCGATATCAATAGAGACAGGAATTTGAGAGGGATCATTACCTGTTTCTTCCTCAATGACAGCAGGACTAAGTTCCAGTTCTCGGCAAGCAATAGGCTGAGTAATAGCTTCTGTGATAGTCTTTCTTTTCCTTGTATAAACACTCAGAGGTTTGCTTTCAGGTTGTGAGGTCATAGGTTGCTGAGGTGCGTTCGGTGTAGACTCGGGTGTAGAAATAGGTGTTGTATGAGAGCGAGGAGTTTTAGGAGCTGGTGAAGACAAGCTAGAAATAAGTGTAATATGAGAGCGAGGAGTTTTAGGAGCTGGTGAAGACAAGCTTACTGGATTTTTAGTAGTTATAGTAGCATTGTTTTGGCTCAACAAAGTGTTATCAACAGCAGGTAAGAAAAAAATAGGAGAGAGGAACTGTAGTGAGCTAGATTGCTGAAATTCTCTAAAATTCTCCCATTGAATTTTAATACTAGTAAAATAGGGTTGAGTTTCAAAAAATGTAACATCACAAGAGACATAAAATTTATGTGTAAGAGGCGAGTAACATCTGAAGCCCTTCTGACTAGTAGAGTATCCAACAAACACATTTAACTGACCTAGGATCAAGCTTTCCTCTTTGTTGTTCATGCATATGGACAAAAACTGTGCAACCAAATACCCGAAAAGGAAGAAGAGAAGACAGGGATTTAAAATGAGGAAAATAAGATGACAAAATGTCCCTAGGAATTTTAAACCCAATTGGTTTACTAGGCATACGATTTATCAAGTAGGTAGCAGTCAAAAGAGCTTCCCTCAAAGATATTTAGGCGCATTGGCAGAAAATAAAAGAGATCTTGTGACCTCAAGTAAGTGTCTATTTTTTCTTTCAGCTACCCCGTTCTGTTGTGGAGTATTGACACATGACGTAATATGGAAGATACCCTTTTCTCATAAAAAAGACCCTAGAGATTGACTAAGGTATTCACTCCCATTATCACTTTTCAAAATTTTTATCTTGCAAGTAAATTGATTTTCCACCATTGTATAAAAGTTCTTAAATATTGCTGCAGCCTCAGATTTTTCTCTCATTAGGCAAGTCCAAGTAGTTCGAGAATGATCATCTATAAAAGTAATGAACCATCTGTACCCATTAATGGTTTTGACCTCACTATGGACTATAGAGAAGGGAGAAGTAAGTTTAAATGGAGATGAAACATAGGAGTGTCTTCTGTGTTTGGCAATCTGGCATGTATCACAATGAAAGGAAGATGGTTTTTTACTAAGAAATAATTTGGGAAACAATTTAGCAAGGTAAAAGAAATTGAGATGTCCTAACCTAAAATGCCACAGCATGACTTCACTAGATAACAAAGAATTGGAAAAAGTAGACTGGAGACAACTCGAAATAGCTTGTTGATAGGGTGAGAAGCCATCAAGGATGAAGAGACCATTACTTAGCCTAGCACTGCCAATCACCATCCCCAAGCCCTGTGCTTGAAAAACACAACCATGCAGCCCAAAATTAACACTACATTGAAATTCACTAACCATCCTACTAACAGAGAGTATATTGCAGGTGAGGTTAGGCACATAGAGAACATTGTTTAATACTAAGGACTCGGTTATAGGAATAGAACCACTCCCTTTTACTACTGAAAGAGATCCATTTTCTGTTTTGATTGAGGAGGTAGATTGTAAATGCTTATAGTCTGTAACTAAGCTTAGATTCCCTGTCATATGATCAGAGGCACCAGAATCTACAATCCAGTTATGGGAATACAAAGTAGTCAAACACGAAATACTACCTTCAGTGGTAGTGAAGGTTGCAGGCTCAATTTTAGAAGACATTTAGCTGAGAAACTTCTGAAGTTCTACGAGCCGCTGCTTACTAATGTGACTAGATCGAACCTAAACTGATACCATGTAGAAAATAGGTATTTCCAACCAAGAATTATGTGGAAAACAGAAGAGATTTATAAACTCTGTGTGTTTCGATGTACAATAGGTGAGTCTATTTATAGACTCTTTACAAAAAGGTTTATACTAGGTAGTTAACTTCTAGGATAGAATTTTATCTCTTTATCACTTATCCTATACAAGATAGATTTAATTTAAAATTTAAACTACTAGTTAGGATATATTTACAAATCTTATTTATCTACAAACACTAACAACACGCCACTAACCAACATGTTTGCAAGTGTCGGTAAACTTGTAACTTCGAAGTTTTCTTCAATATGTTCGACCGGGTTGAGCGAGGGATAATCTTCATACTCCGAGGTGCCTATCTAATCGTGGGTAGGAGGGTCAGTTTTACGCCGTATCACGGAGGTTGTCTAGTTAATTGCGACTAGGAGGGTTCCGCGGCAAAATCCTCTATTTCCACCAGCCACCATCATCATCTTCTTCAATTCCAGCCATCACGCCATTCACACATTCAAAACTGGAATTTTCCAGATTTGAATTCAGCCTCCTCTCATCAATCTTTTCTTGTCTTTTATGTTTAATTCTTATTATTTAAGTCTTATTCCAACTTCTTAACTTTGTTTCTTTAAATTTACAGCTTTAAATCCATCAAAATCAAGAAAACGCCTAGCTTGTAATATGGAAATCGCAAGAACAACTCAAAATAGGCTGAAAAATTCCAGATTTGTTCTTCGTTCTTTTCTCTTCATCTTTTTTATTCTTTTAACTTTAATTTCTCATATTTCTTTTTTAATCAATCGTGCTACCTTCGTTTCTTTAATTTTTCAGCTTTGAATATGAAAATTTCAAGAAACACCCAACCAATTCTCTTGAAATTTGTTTTCAACGCCCTAGGCTTGTTATCCAAGCAATCCAACAAGAATTCCAACGTGGTGGCTAGCCCTGTACTAACCAGCTTGGATCTTGGATGTGATGCCTTACTCATATTTCTTATGTTGTTTCTCAGAGAAAATTACTCCCCGTTCTCGGGAGTTTTTGATTTAAAGAGTGAGGACAAAACCATGATGTTCTTGTGCTGCAATTATTGATGTCATTCAACTTATGGTACGCTTGAGATGGTTGATGCATCAGTTGGAATATCAAGACTACTTCACAGGATGCTCCAGCATGCAGTTCCTGACTAAAAGGTCTGCTCTACATGATGTTCTAGCCCCCAGTTCCTAACTGAAAGGTCTGATGTGAACGATATAGGAAGCGATCACAGGAATCTACACTCCCCTCAAGCTGGTAGTTACACAGACTAGAGTTCTAGCTTGGATCTTTGATGTAGAATCCCTTAAAAAATATTATCTAGTTTTAAGGTTAAACTAGAACATCTTCTCCTATCTTTTAGGATTGATGGCTAAGATAGAACCAAATAATTTTTAAGGCTAAACTATAATCTTTTCATCTATCTTTTTGATTGGCTAAGATAGAACCATTAAATAGAGAACAAAACAGCAAAATTAAACGAGTAGAAATTTCACCAGAGAAGTAAGATTCCAACGAGGGAGAAACCAAAGAACGAGTGCGACCTAATGACAGCAGTGGAAAAGAAAAATGATTTGCATCTAAAAAATTAGATCATCGATATGTTTCAGATTAGAGATGGCAGCAGTGGTGACGGCATCAAGATCGTTGTTAGCTCATGATACCATGTGAGAAAGGGGCCATGGTGGCCGGAGATGCAATGAATGATGGTGGTTTGTGTACGATCGGTGATGAAGAATACAGCCGTTATAAAAGATAAACTTCAAATATTGTAAATATTATTTTTTATTATCTGGTAACATTTTAGGATTAAGTCCAAAGGGATAAAACTCTTATCTCTTAGCATTATCTAGAATTCTTATCTCTTGTATCTTATCTTCTAGTTAGATTTAAATTTTAAATTAAGTAATTTGATTGTAACATAACTCTCTTTTATTCAGCCTATTTAAAGGCTTTGTACCGATGCATTATTCAAGTCAATACATTTGAGAATTCATTTTCTCTACAAAACAGTCTCTCAATTATTAACATGGTATCAGTTGCTTAGGTTTTTTTTCCGATCCACAAAACCTAGAGAATGCATACCTCTCCAACATTTGAAATTAGTTTAGGGTCTGATCAAACCCTCCCACAAGCAGATCTGGCGTATAGTTTATGTAGCAGCAGCCAAAAGATCAACATGGAGCAGCTTGGGGAATTAAAACAAATGGTTGGGCAGCCATCAGTAAAAATTAATCAAAGTGTGACCATGGCAGCAAATGAAGGTAACATTTCCTTTGCAAATACTGTTGGTAACAAAAATCTCATCCCTTGGATAGTCGATTTTGGGGCTACTGACCATATGACAGGAAATAAATGTCTATTTCTTACTCTTACAAAGCAACCTTGTCAAAAGAGTGTGAAGACAATTGATGGTTCGATGACTGCAGTAGAAGGGATTGGGACAGTCTACGTTAACAAGGACATTGTTCTTTCCTCTGTTTTATATGTTCCCAACCTGAAATGCAATTTACTCTCAGTCAATAGATTCTGCGATGTTTTCCAGTGTTTCACTCAGTTTGATTCTGTTGGTTGTGTTTTTCAGGAAATGGCTTCGGGAACAGAGATTGGCAATGCTAAGCTATGTAGTGGCCTTTATCTTCTTGAAGGTCAACCTCTTCCCAATGGACAAGTTCACTCAAGTTGTACCTTTAAATCCGTTTGTTTACCCTCTCAACTTTCTAGTTTAAGTTCAAATGAAATTTTGCTATGGCATTTTCGACTAGGTCATTCTAGTTTCTTTTATCTTCAGAAATTGTTTCCTAAATTATTTCTTACTAAAAAACCAGCTTCATTTACTTGTGATGTCTGTCAAATTGCCAAGCATAAAAGAAATTCTTACCATCCATCTTCTTATAAAGCTTCACAACCTTTCTCTCTAATTCAGAGTGATATTTGGGGTCCTAATGTTAAGAATATCTCAGGGGCTCAATGGTTTGTTTCTTTCATTGATGATCACACTAGGACAACCTGGACTTATCTTATGAAAACAAAATCTGAGATTGAGGAGATCTTTAAAAAATTATATTCTATGGTTGAAACTCAGTTTTGCAGTAAAATTAAGATATTCAAGAGTGATAATGGGAGTGAATTCTTTACTAAAACTTTGGGTATTGTTTTTTTTAAAGAGAGAAGTATAGTTCATATTAGCTCTTGTGTAGATACCCCTCAGCAAAATGGAGTAGCCAAGAGAAAAAATCGACATCTATTAGAGGTTACTAGGGCCCTCTTATTTTCTTCTAATGTCCCTAAGCATTTTTGGGGAGAGACATTGCTTCATGCTACTTTTTTATTAAACAGGTTACCTAGTAGAGTTCTGGGGTTCAAAACACCAAGGGAGGTATTTCTTCAAACTTTTTCTTCCTTCAAACCAATGTCATGTACACTGCCCATTAGAGTTTTTGGTTCATGTGCTTTTGTTCACACCTCTAAACAATTTCGGGGTAAGTTAGATCCTAGGGCCATCAAATGTATTTTCCTAGGATATTCTGCTCAGAAGAAGGGTTTTAAATGTTATTCCCCTGTCACTAGAAAATTTTATGTTTCTATGGATGTTTCATTTCATGAATCTCAACCTTTTTTCTCAAATTCTCAAATTCAATGGGAGAGCTGGAATGAATTTCAGCCTTAACAGATTCAGTTACCTCTAAATGAACCTACTGTTTTGTTACCTCTAAATGAACCTACTATTATACCCACCCCTATTCCAACACAGGATCCTATCCTTGAATCTACTATGATACCAGATTCTGTTCTTGAAACTTTATCTCCTAGAGTTGAATCTGTACCAAAAACTCCATTAAATCTTCCTTCCGAGAACCAACTTGAAACCAGATAACTCAGTGTCTATACAAGGAAGAAAAAGAGGCCTATTCAGGACACTACACAGCTTAGGACTGCTCAAGAACTGGAACCGATCCCATTGTCCTTGGAGGAGGAGAAAGGTATGGAAAATTTGAATAATGATGATATTGAACATATTGATACATCTGACTTACCAATTTCTAAAAGAAAAGGTATCAGGAAATGTACAAGTCATCCGATACAGAGATATGTGGCTTACGGAAAGCTAATGCCCTCATTTAAGGCTTTCACAACCAAGATTAATAATATCTAGATCCCTCAAACAGTACATGAAGCCTTGAAGGATCCGAGATGGAAAAAAGCTGTAAAAGATAAGATTCAAGCACTGCAGGAAAATAAAACCTGGGTGATGACTTCTTTACCTCCAGGAAAGAAGGTTGTAGGTTGTAAATAGGTATTTACAGTTAAATATAATTCGGATGAGAGCATTGAGAGGTTCAAAGCAAGGTTGGTTGCAAAGGGATTCACTCAGTCCTATGGGATTGATTTCTCAGGAGACACATTTCCTCCAGTGGCAAAACTCAACACAGTAAGAATCTTATTATCCCTTGGTGCGAATTTGGACTGGCCTCGTCATCAACTAGATATAAAGAATGCATTCCTAAATGGGGATCTAGAAGAATAGGTGTACATGCAAAGGCCACCTGGTCTAGATGAAAACTCAGATCCAACTAAGGTATGTAAATTGTTAAAATCACTCTATGGTCTTAAACAATCACCTAGAGCATGGTTTGACAGATTTACCAGGGCTGTTCTAAAAGCTGGTTACCTTCAATGCCAAGCTGATCATACTATGTTCATCAAGACCTCTTCTGAAAATAAAAAGGATATTTTAATAGTCTATGTTGATATAATCATCACAGGTGATGCTGTTATGGAAATCAAAAAATTAAAAGAGTTCTTGGCTACAAAGTTTGAAATAAAAGATCTGGGTCAGTTAAGATACTTCCTAGGAATGGAAGTGGCGAGATCAAATGTTGGGATTGTGATAAATCAGAGAAAGTATGTTCTAGATCTTCTTTCAGAGACAGGGATGCTAGGTTGCAAGCCTGCTAAAACACCAATGGAGCATAATCTGAAGTTTATAACTGACAAGAATGGAGCTCCTACTAACAAGGAACAATATAGAGGCTAGTTGGTAAGCTTATTTATCTATCACTTATACGACCTGATATTTCTTTTTTAGTTGGTATTGTTAGTCAGTTTATGAATGATCTTAGAGAAGAGCATTTAGAAGCAATGTTCAGGATTCTAAGATATTTGAAGATGACACCAGGCCATGGCTTAATTTTCACCAAAAATGAGAACAGAAAAGTGGAAGTCTTTACGGATGCAAGCTGGGCAGGAGAGCTTACATCTAGAAGATCTACAAGTGGATATTGTGCTCTAGTCGGGGAAATTTAGTGACATGGAGAAGCAAGAAACAATCCGTAGTATCAAGAAGCAGTGCATAAGCAGAATTTCGAGCCTTAGCTAATGGAATTTGTGAAGAGATTTGGATTCAAAGGTTGCTGTCAGAACTAAAACTCAATCACAGTAAAGATTTTGAACTTCATTGTGATAATCAGTCAACAATTAGTATTGATAAGAATCATGTACACCATGATAGAACAAAACACGTGGAGCTAGATCGTCACTTTATTTCTGAGAAGATCACTAGTGGGACAGTCAAGCTAAATTTTGTTCCATCTCACAAACAACTAGCCGATGCACTCACCAAGGCACTTCCAAGAACTACCTTTGATGAGCTCACATCCAAGCTTGGTCTCTACAATGTAAATATTAAGTCCAAAGGGATAAAACTCTTATCTCCTAGCATTATCTAGGATTCTTATCTCTTGTATCTTATCTTCTAGTTAGATTTAAATTTTAAATTAAGTAATTTGATTGTAACATAACTCTCTTGTATTCAGCCTATTTAAAGGCTTTGTACCGATGCATTATTCAAGTCTATACATTTGAGAATTCATTCTCTTTACAAATCAGTCTCTCAATTATTAACATGTGATTAGGGATTTTTTGTTTGAAGAAGATGAACAAGATATTTTCCAGAGAGAACAATGTGTTTCTCTGTATTTTCTTATTATTCTTCATTATCAAATGTATACAGAGTAAGCCTTTAAATAGGCTGATATGACGTTTTAATATAACTAAAACTATACTTTTATCTTTAATTTAAATAACACTTCTAGTAAATCTAAACTACTGATTAGGAATAAACTCTAATTACACATTAAGTAAAAACTCCAACACTCATCGTCAACTTACACTCCCCCTCAAGCTCTAACACTTCTCGGATAACTTACAGCCCAGCTTTCTTACAGTATTTGTAAAAAGAGCAGAACCTTCAGAGTGAACTGTAGCAGGCACCATGAGCATACGCATGCTTTCTTCTCTCTTAATTTATGCAAAAGCCTCTTGGACAAGAGGAAAGGGTTTTGTAGCCAGAATTCGACTCTTGGCCCCATCCAATTCGTCATTCAATCCTGACAAGAACTGGAACACCCTCTTTTGGTTTTTCAGTTTGTTGTAGAATGTAATGTCATCTGGACACTTCCATTCTGCAGCCTCATAGATCAAAATTCCAAAATACTGAGCAGTTGTCATATCTCCCTGTCTGAGATCCTTAATCTGAATTTTGACCCCAAAAAGTTCGGAGGTGTTGTCTGTGCTGGAGTATGTATCCCGTGCTGCAGTCCAGATTTCAGCAACTGTTTTGTAGAGCATAAAATTTTCCCCTACTTCAAGAATCATCGTATTAATTAACCATGATATGAGAGATATGAGGCCTTTCTTCTGCCAGTGATGTAGAGTTTCACTGATTGAGACCAGGGTAAATAGTTGTTGACATTCAACTTATAGGAGGTAATTGGAGAAAGAGAATTTTCTGACAAATTGAAATCAGAAGGACGAGGGGTGGGTTGAGAACTGATTTCTGAAGAATCAGATGCTCGAGGAACATCAGAACTGCCTGGTGCAACCATGGTTTTAGAAATAGAGAAAAGATCGAAGATTTTGTTTCGAGAATAAGGAAGGATGGAACCTAAACTGATACCATGTGGAAAATAGAGAAACACGAGAGTAAAGAAAAAATCTCTATTGGAATATTTTTATTCATCTCAATAAATTTACATAAGCAGAATCCTGTTTTAAAGACTTAGTACAGGAGTTCTAGTTAAATTAGGCTACCTCTAGAGTTATCACTTTATCTCTAATTAAGATAAAGTTCCTATACAATTAAACTACTGATTAGGATAGAATTTACAGCAGTAAAACTAAGTATTTACACTGTTCCAACTTACATTAATTGCCTTTGTAAAACAAACTGAAGTTTCTTTCAAGATGGTTCTTCCACTTCAATTGCTTTTTTTACCTCCTTTTACCATTCTAATTAACCTTGCACAACAATCGAAAGAAGAAATTAAAACTATTCCAAGAACATTTATGTAGGATAAAATGTTTTTGGGTAATTTACAAAATATGTTTAGGTAACAGACATAACTTTGTTACCTCTTTTTAGCAATTCTTTTGCTGCATGTATTTAGTGATATATTGATATATGTTCTTATTTCTTACTTTTGGGTTCCAATTTTCTGGTAATACTAACTTTTCTGTACACAGGGCTTCTGCTATATTTGTAGGTGTCTACGAACCTACAAAACAGAAACTATTGAAGCTCTTACCAGAAAATCTTAGTGCGGTTGCTCACTTGGTGAGGGGGTTCTTTTATTTCTTCTTTCTTGATGTATAGATATATTTCGTGATAAGTCCAGTACAAGCTAATATCTTTGTAAAGATCTACACCTACTATTGAATAAAACTTTTTCCGTTACTTGAAACATCATGCTTAACCTAAATGGTTTGTTTCAATAACCTCCTTGATTTCTCACCGTCCTTGAGAAAGTCCAGTTAGACTTTGACTGATGGTTTGGCTGCATGGTCTCTTATTAATATAGTTGAACCCCATGCAGACTGCAGGGGCCATAGGAGGAATTGCTGCTTCACTTATTCGTGTTCCTACTGAGGTAGATATGTTTGCTCGTGCATTTTTCCTTTTTAAGTTATTGAAAACTGACTTACTAGTCCTTTTCTCACTGTTTTCTGTTTTGTTAACAACTCAGGTTGTAAAGCAAAGGATGCAGACTGAGCAGTTTACTTCTGCATCTAACGCTGTTCGTGTTATTGCATCAAAGGAGGGATTTAAGGATCTCTATGCGGTATGAGATGTCCTCACTTTTCTCTCTCTCCTACCATAATGAATCTGCAAACTCCTAGCCTGTTTCTTTTTTAATATTAGTCTGGTTGCATCTAAACTTGTTTCATTCCCAGATAGGCTAGAGACCTTTTTTCTTTTGAAAAAACAAATGAGAGAATTAGCTTGTTGCTACTTGCTATTTGATGAATGAAAATCCTTAACTATTGTGAGTTGTGAATTATTTTTTGCTTTACCTTACCGTTGTTTGTAAGTTGTAGGGTTATGGATCTTTTTTATTACGAGATTTGCCATTTGATGCCATTCAATTCTGCATCTACGAGCAACTTAGAATTGGTTACAAGGCAGCGGTAAGCTCTTATCTACACGATCTTTGCCATTTATGGTAGTAAGCTGCATTAAATTGATAGATTTGCATGTTACTCTAATTTAATTGTCTTTGCCCCTTGTTCTCTCTGTCTTGCAAACTATGATATTCAAAAGCCACTGTATATGACGTATTTTAGTGCATTCTGCGTCTATGGTGTACAAGTTCCTTTTTTTGTGCATTAAAGCCATGTTGAACCTGCAATTTTGTTGAAAGCCTGAGGTATGAACTCTTGCGCCTCTGTGTATGGTTTTGTGTCTAAGTTTGGTCCACTTCTATGATAGATTATATAAACAAAGCTTAAGGGCATTGGTACTATAAGCTATAAACAGCAAGTTCTTATATATGTTATGTTGGATGTTTAGACAAAATTTGTCCATAAAATTTAAGCAAAAGTGATATCAGAAGGAATATAGTATAGAAATTAAAACTTCCATTACAAGGTATTCAATAAATACTACAAGTGAATACCCAGTGGAGGTTGTTTAAAACTATTTGGCTACATAAATTTGTTCATCTATAGGTTCATAGGAAAATATTAGAGAGGAAAGCATCTAGATATATACATGTGTGTGCCGCATGCGCTGAGTTGACATTTAGCTATCTGCAGATTTATAGTGACAAGAAGTCCTGCTATTGTCCTGGATGCAGGATTTCTGTTGACATAGAAATGTTTTTGTAAGTTTATCCGAGATAAGAGATTAAGTTGCAAATAGAGTTAGATTTGTACATAAACTCTTAGTAAGTTATTTTATTTAAAGTCTAAGTCTAGAGTTTGAAGTTATTATATAAAGGACTCCTAATGTATCTAAAAGTTCTAGTCTATATAAGTTGTAAAGATAACCTAGTCGAAGTAGTAATTTTTCAGAGAAATAAAATTGCAGTATACAGATTTCTGTATCTGTTTTTCTACTGTATTTATCGATTTCTAGTTTCCTACATGGTATCAGTCTAAATACGATTCTGGTAGATTGATATGGAGGTACAATCTGGTTCCAACAGCAGTGAAGGGAATTTAGCCTTAATGGAACCTGCAGGTACACAGCCATCCTCCTCCACTGCCCTTCTCTCCACTACAGCTTCCCAAGAGTGGATTGTCGATTATGGTGCCTCTGATCATATGACTGGTAACAAAGCTTTGTTTTTCCAGTTTACTTCTTCAGATAAGTCTTCCATTTAAATTGTTGATGGCTCTTACTCTCCAATTGAAGGGAGTGGTTCTGTGATGATTAACAGTGATCTGATTCTTAAAGATGTGTTGTTTGTGCCTAAACTAAATTGCAACTTATTATCAGTTAGCAAGCTATCTAAAGATTTGCCATGTGTTGTTCAGTTCACTAATTCCAGTGTTTTTTACAGGCACTGGACTTGAAAAAGAGGATTGGCAGTGCTAGCTTGCAAAATGGATTATATGTAATCTCAAGTTCCAGCTCTCCTTTTGCCTTTGTTTCTTCTTCTTATTTTTCCTTAGGTGAAACTAATCCTATGATATGGCATTTTAGGTTAGGCCATCCTAGTTTTCATTATTTTGCAAAATTATTTCCTTCTTTATTTGTTAATAAAACGCCTTCTTCTTTTAAGTGCCATGTTTGTCCACTTGCAAAACAAACTAGAACATCGTATTTACCATCTACATATAAACCCTCGCATCCTTTTTCCCTTATACATAGTGATGTTTGGGGTCCTTCTAAAGTGAAGAATATTACTGGGGGTAAATGGTTTGTTACCTTTATTGATGACCACAGTAGAACCACATGGACTTTTTTGTTGAGAGAAAAATATGAAGTACCTATTGTGTTTGAGAGATTCTATAACATGGTTGAGACTCAATTTCAAAGTAAAATTCAGATTTTTAAGTCTGATAATAGAGGGGAATTCTTTACTACATCCTTGGGCAAATTTTTTCGAGAAAAATGGATAATCCACATTAGTTCCTGTGTTGATACACCACAACAAAATGGGGTGGCTGAGAGAAAAAATAGGCATTTAATGGAGGTTACTTGAGCTCTTTTGTTTACAAACAGTGTTCCTAATTATCTATGGGGAGAGGCATTGTTAACAGCCACATACCTTATTAATCGAATGCCAAGTGAAGTGTTGAATTTTCAAACACCTAGGGATGTGTTTCTAACCAGTTTCCCTACTTTTAAACCCATGTCCAGTGTTCTTCCTTTGAGAGTTTTTGGGTGTACTGCCTTTGTGAAAAACTTAAGTCCTTCCAGATCAAAGCTTGATCCTAAATCCTTTAAATGTGCGTTAGTTGGGTATTCTTCACTAAAGAAGGGCTACAAATGTTACCATCCACCTTCTAATTTTTTTTTACCACCTTCGATTTTACTATCTTTGAACAGGATCCTTATTTCTCTAAGACTGAACTTCAGGGGGGAGAGTTATGGTAAATTTCATCATTCTCAAAATCAGGTTCATATTGATTCTTTTTCTAACTTTGAACCTCTAAATTATCCTTTGATTGAGCCTCAGATGTTTTGTGACACTTTTGTACCTATTCCTACATCTCCACATTCTTTACCTAACATTACCCCTAATGCTCCATCCACCCTACCTAAATCCTCTTTGCAGCCTCCTAAACAGTTACAGGTTTATACCAAGAGAAAGAAGGTCATTCCAGAAGCCATTTTGCAATTTGGTATTTGCCAAGAATTGGATTTAAGTCCAGCTGCAAATGAAGGTAATGAAGGTAATGATTCAATTGATATTTCTTCTCATCTACTTGAATTTGAATGTGAGCCTATTGCTAAGAGAAAGGGTGTGAGACAGTATACCAAATACCCTATCCAAAGGTATGTTGCATATGGGAAGTTAATGCCTTCATTTAAAGCCTTTATAGCTTGCTTAGATGCAGAACAGATTCCTAGAAATATTGAGGAGGCTCTACAAAACTCTAAGTGGAAAAGGGCTATTGAGGAAGAGATTGAAGCACTGGACTATCACAGAATTGCCAAAAGGTAAAAAATCTGTTGGTTGTAAATGGGTTTTTGCTTTGGAATATAACTCGGATGGAAGTGTGCAGAGACACAAGGCTAGGCTGGTAGCAAAAGGCTTTACACATACCTATGGGGTGGACTATAAGGAGACTTTTGCTCCTGTGACAAAATTGAATTCAATCAGGGTCCTATTGAGCTTAGCTGTAAATTGTGACTAGCAGTTACATCAACTTGACATCAAGAACGCTTTCCTGAATGGCAAACTAGATGAGGAAGTCTATATGCAGATTCCACCAGGGGTAGAAGGTGCTGGACAGACTCAGAAAGTATGCAGATTAAAGAAGGCGCTCTATGGTCTGAAAGAATCACCTAGAGCATGGTTTGACAGATTTGCTAAAGTCATCCTGAAGAGTGGTTATAAGCAATCACTGGCAGATCACACACTGTTTTTCAAGGTAACTTCAGAAAATAAAAGGGTTATCCTAATTGTTTATGTGGATGATATTATACTGACAGGTGATGATAATGAAGAGATATGTCAGTTAAAGGCATTGTTAAGCAGAGAGTTTGAGATTAAAGACCTTGGAAAACTGAGATACTTTCTTGGTATGGAGGTAGCAAGATCCAGCAAGGGACTTGTGATAAATCAAAGAAAGTATGTCCTAGACCTGCTTAAAGAGGCAAGATTAACAGGATGTAAGCCTGTTGATACTCCTATGGATGTTGGCTTGAAATTTAGCAAAGAAGATTTTAGTCCAAAAGCAGATAAAGAGTTGTATCAAAGGCTAGTAGGGAAGCTAATTTATTTATCTCTAACTAGACTTGATATTTCTTTTCCAGTTAATATTATTAGCCAGTACATAACAGATCCTAGACAAGAACATATGGAAGCTGCAAAAAGAATTTTGAGGTATTTGAAGTGCACTACTAGACTCGGATTAATGTTCAAAAAGAGCACTAACAGAACAACAAAGGTGTATGCAGACTTTAGCTGGGCAAGTGAGCTAACAGATAGAAGATCTACTAGTGGTTACTGCTCTTTTGTTTGGGGTAATCTGGTAACCTGGAAAAGCAAGAAACAAACTGTGGTTTCGAGAAGCAGTGCTGAAGCAGAATACAAAGCTTTAGCATTGGGAATGTGTGAGGGAATTTGGCTGATGAAACTAATTAAGGAATTGGGAATGGGTTAGAATGAAGATTTCGAGCTCCTTTGTGACAATCAGTCAGCAATTTAGATAGCTAATAATCCTATTCAACATGATAGAACTAAGCATGTTGAAATTGGCAGACACTTAATTGCTGAGAAGCTTACCAGTGGAGAAGCTTCACTAACCTATGTTCCTACAGAAGAACAAGTGGCAGATGTGTTCACAAAAGCTCTGCCAAAAGCTCTATTTGATAAGTTTTAGTCCAAGCTAGGATTATACAACATATACTCTCCAGCTTGAGGGGGAGTGTAAGTTTATCTAAGATAAGAGCTTAAGTTGTAAATAGAGTTAGATTTGTACATAAACTCTTAGTAAGTTATTTTATTTAAAGTCTAAGTCTAGAGTTTGAAGTTATTATATAAAGGACTCCTAATGTATCTAAAAGTTCTAGTCTATATAAGTTGTAAAGATAACCTAGTCGAAGTAGTAATTTTTTAGAGAAATAAAAATTGCAGTATACAGATTTCTGTATTTGTTTTTCTACTGTATTTATCGATTTCTAGTTTCCTACAGTTTTCTTTGTACGTACACACCGGATCCTGATGTGATAAACTTACTTATATTGTATTCATTATAACTTTACCGGTTTTCTTTCCGTTTTGCAGGCTCGAAGAGATTTAAATGATCCTGAGAATGCAATTATTGGTGCATTTGCTGGTATTATGAGAACTTTGTAATGTACCCTATAGTCCAATACCATGATTTATGTTACGTGACTCTTCTTTCCTAAAGTACCCATGTCAAATACATATTTGCATGCAAGCACAAGAGTGGTTATCCAAATATATGAAGAAACTTTAAAAGAAGAAAAAATGAGCATAAATTCACGTTTGACACAACCATATCTAATCTTCTCCCGAGTCCCGAGTAACATAGACTCTGATGCTTGAATCAAATGCCTTGCATGGTTAATTTGATCTTGTTGTTGTAGGTGCATTAACTGGAGCGATAACAACCCCGTTGGATGTTATTAAAACGAGGTTAATGGTTCAGGTATAGTATTTTTCTTGAAGATATCCATATATACTTATGGTTTACAATTATCGGCGATAATGAGATCTGAGTTTCTGGTTTGTGGGTTTCATAGGGATCAACAAACCGGTATAAGGGGATCTTTGATTGTGTTCAAACTATTATTAAGGAGGAAGAGACTCCTGCTTTACTTAAGGTAGGAGTTTCTCCTAAGGAATCTACATCCACATCTATGGGGAAATATTAGCATTTCAGGGATAAGTTTGTGTGCATTCATGTATGTTGTAGGGCATTCAGCCGAGAGTGTTGTGGATCGGTATCGGTGGTTCAATCTCTTTTGGTGTCCTAGAGAGCACAAAACGACTGCTTGCGGAGAGGCGCCCAAAACCGATCAGGAATCAAAACAAGATTATGTCCTTGGACTGCATCCAAGGTTTTCCGAGTTTTGAGTTCCACCCCCTCTGTTTTAACATTAATTAGAGTTCATGATCAAATATTAGAAGGGGCAATTTTTAATGAAGAAACCTAATTTGTGTAACTCTTCCCCCCCTTTTGGTAATATAGCCAAGTATTCTCTATCTTTTTCTGCTAACCCTTTCATTTTTTAAGTACCTATTTGTTTGAAAAAAAAATGAAATTTCTGACCAATTGACTAGACCTGTTAATTGGGTAAATTGAGTGGGTTGGAATGATTTCAACGTAGGTGATTCTGGATCATGTCAATTCAAATTTTAAAAAGGGTAAACTACACTGGTAGTCTCTAAACTTTTAGGACACTTTCAATATGATTATCGAACTATTAAAACTTTTATTACATTTACTCAATTTTTTATTTTCATTACGGTCATTAGGGGTGTTCAAAGCTGGCCTAATGGGTATCCAGTGGCACAATAAGTCTAATATCACTACTATATTATTACTATGTTTTATCCTCCTTACACTTTTTAACTTACATTATGAGCTTATTGGGCCAATTGTTACTCATTGAGCCGATTTTGAACACCCTTAACGGTCATTGCCGTTACCTACAGTTAAAAAATATTGAGTGACATGTTATCTTCTTCATTTTCTCTCTTTTTTTTCATCTCCGGTATTTTCCCCATAGTTGGTCAACCCTCTTCGAACTTTTATTTCTTCCTCTTCCAACATCTATTTTAATTATTCAATGCTCGCAAACTTTGGCCTCAACATCATGCCAAATTCTTTTTTTTTCACGTATCCAATCCCACTGTCACATAATAATTAATTTTATTTTCTCTCCAAAATTAGTATGTAATTTATGAAATTCAACACAGGATTCTAGAAAACATTAAAGCTTCCACCCAAACTTTTAATGCCTTGGATACATAAATCAAATTCTAGAGTATACCAATATATTCAATTTGTTTATAAATGTATAAATTAGGTTTTTTGCGAGCTCTTCCCCTCCATGGCTGACAACTGAGATGCATGGGATAATCCATTTATCTCTGAACAATTTGTCTTGTCTTCTTTTAATTGTTTGTTTCTAAAATCTGTCGCTTTTTTTTTTCTCTTTTCTCACGTAATTTGTTGGTGGTTTTGGTGCAGCGAGATGATGGAAACAATGGCAGGCGGAGATAAAAACATTGACCGAACAGTGGCAATGATGCTCGGCTCACTGGGTTTAACCCATGAAGAAGATATGCAATGGTTTGAATCCAAAACTGGGTGTGAGCGAACCCAATGTGTACTTCAACTGAACTCCTACCTAGTGTGCCCCGACCTTGACCGAGCCATGGGGTTAGCCACTCGCATGGAATCGTCCCTCATCACTTTGCTAGACCAGGGCAGCATCAGTGGTCTCCAAGTTTATAAAGATGGTGAGGAATGACCACCCATGGAGGAAAAAGACATGAGAGAGAAAAGAAGAGAAAATGAAGAAGATAATTTGACACGTCAGTATTTTTAACGGCTGACGAAAATTATTATAATAAAAACAAATTAAAGATTGAGCGACTATAATAAAAGTTCTAAATGTTCGGTAACTATAATAAAAGAGCTTTAAAAGTTCAGGGTTCAGGGACTGTGTAGTTTACCCTTTTAAAAATCCTGGTCATATTGGATTTGGACAATTTTCAGTATAACTTGTTGCCGCAAAATTGGATGAGAAAGCATCCCAAACCTACTCCCTTGGATCTTCACTTAAGAAGGGCTACAAATGTTATCATCCTCCTTCTCAGAAATTTTTTACTTCCTTGGATCTCACCTTTTTTGAACAGGAACCTTATTTCCCTACGGCTGCAAATCAAGGGGAGAATTGTGATGTTTTTCAGCCTCATACCAATCAGGTTTATCCTTCTTTACCTTCAGAGTTATTACCTACTAATAATCCTTTGTTATTTGAACCTCATACTCCTTTAAACCCTTCTACTTCTTCACCTATTATTACACTTACAGCTTCCCATCCTTCACCTATTGTTACTACTCAGAATTCACCCAAACCTTCCTCACAAACCCCTCAGCCTCCTAAACAATTGAAAGTTTATACCAGAAAACAGAAAACAGAAAACTATTCCAGAGACTGTTTTGCAATCCGACACTTGCCAAGAATTGGACTTGAATTCAGTTGCCAATGAAAATGATGGAGGTAATGTTCTAGCCGAGATTCCCTCTTATTTACTTGAATTTGATTATTTGCCTATTGCTAGAAGGAAAGGGGTAAGACAATGTACAAAACACCCCATTCAGAGGTATGTTGCTTATGGTAATCTAATGTCATCATTTAAGGCTTTTACAGCTTGCTTAGATAAAGAACAGATACCTAATACTATTGAGGAGACTCTAAAAGATTCTAAGTGGAGAAGGGCTGTTAAAGAGGAGATTGAAGCACTTGAAAAGAATGATACTTGGACCATTACAGATCTTAGGCAAGAAACCAGTCGGATGCAAATGGGTGTTCTCCATAAAATACAACTCTGATGGCAGTATACAGAGGTATAAAGCAAGGTTGGTGGCCAAGGGTTTTACTCAAACCTATGGAATTGATTATAATGAGATCTTTGCTCCTGTAGCTAAACTAAATACAGTTAGAGTTCTCTTAAGCTTGGCTGTAAACAAGGACTGGAAGCTTCATCAACTTGACATTAAGAATGCCTTTCTTAATGGAAAATTGGAAGAAGTGTACATGAGAGTGCCTTCGGGCTTGAAGTCAGTAAAAGGAGATCAGAAAGTTTGCAGACTTAATAAATCCATCTATGGTTTGACAGATTCACCAAGGTGATTCTAGAAAATGGATGCAAACAATCCTTGGCAGATCACACTCTCTTCATTAAGGTAACCTCTAGCAATAAAAGGGTTATTTTAATAGTATATGTGGATGACATTATTCTGACAGGTGATGATGATGAAGAGATAAGTCACTTGAAAGGGTTTTTAAATACACAGTTTGAAACAAAAGACCTAGGAAAGCTCAGATACTTTCTAGGCATGGAGGTTTCTAGGCCGAGCAAAGGTCTGGTGATAAACTAGAGAAAATATGTTCTTGATCTACTTAATGAAGCAGGAATGTTGGGATGCAAACCAGTTGATTCTCCCATGGAAAATTCAATAGAGAGGACGCAAGCCTTAAAGCTGATAAGGGTAAATTTCAGAGGTTAGTACGAAAGTTGATTTATTTGTCATTAACCAGACCAGACATTGCTTTTCCAGTTAATATTATCAGTCAACACATGACTGATCCAAGGGAAGATCACATGGAAGCTGCAATTAGAATTTTGAGATACTTGAAAGGGACACCAGGGCATGGATTGCTATTTAAAAAGACTCAAGAAAGGACTTTGTTGATTTATTGATTCAAGTTCATGTGTTTAATCGACAAAAAGGAGATCAACTAGTGGTTACTGCTCCTTTGTTTGGGGAAATTTAGTGACCTAGAAGAGTAAGAAACAAACAGTTGTATCTAGAAGCAATGCTGAAACAAAATATAGGGCTTTAGCATTGGGAATGTGTGAAGGAATTTGGTTGTTAAAGCTATTGAAGGAGCTAAATGTGAACCAAGAGGAGAAGTTTGAGATTTTTTGTGATAATCAGTCCACCATACAAATTGCTCGAAATCCAGTCCACCATGATAGGACTAAACATGTGGAGATTGACAGGCATTTTATCTCGTAAAAGATTACTAGTGGGATGACTTCTTTATCTTATGTTCCTCTGAGAAGAACAAGTGGCAGATGTACTTACAAAAGCACTACCAAAAGCTTCTTTCAACAAGTTTCTATTCAAGTTGGGATTATACAATGTATATTCTCCAACTTGAGGGGGAGTGTTAGATTATCCGATAGAGTTAGAGTCCTTATGTAAATAGTAGTTTAAATTAAAGTTTAAAGATAGAGTTAGAGTCCTTATGTAAATAGTAGTTTAAATTAAAGTTTACTTCCTAAAAGATAGAGTTAGATGTCTTGTGTACTTAGGACTCCTAATTGTAACTAAAGTCCAATACTTGAGTCTATAAATTCACTGTAAAGGATGTAATTTTTCGAAAATATTCAATAACAGAAAATCAATTATGTTTTCTTCTTTTCTGCAGAAACTTAAATTCTGCTCTATTTTTATGCATTAATTAGTTTTTCCTAAAGCTGGAAAATTGCTTTTCTACAATTACTAATCATATTACAGCCAAAACAACTGTTAAGGATTGGCTTGTAAAATACGACTTCTCTTAGAAGAAAGATGGAAACGAGAACATCAATACTATCCTGGTCATAGTTCCACAAATTCCTAAAAGTTTCTAATGACACACATTTGCATATTCTTAACAAGCTTAATACATTTATCCCCATAAAATGATATTTTATTATTGCTATAACAAGAAAATACCTCACAGGCAAGCGGTATTTCTTGTCCAGTAATCACTAAACGCATTAATGCATGGCCAACTTCAGGTTCAGAAGGACACAGTTCAGCCCATTTCAAGAAATCTGAAAATCTCCACAAAAGAGGAGCCGATCCTTCCTCTTTTTGAGAATACATATATCCCCCACGATGAGCAGCCAATAAACCCTAAAGCATATTGAACATGCGAGGTCAACAGGTTATATAGATATACAAACAAAATTAACCTGAAACTGTCAAGACAAGTGCAATGCAAAGATCTGGATTGTGACGGTAACATAAAGGCTTCTCACTCAACGAAACACCATATACCAAAGGCAATGAGCATTCATATAAGCATCATCACTCAAGTGAATATAAAGTGCATCTGGAAAATCACCTTTAGAAAGGACTCTGCAAGAATTTGCGCGATACTAGCAGCAGGCATGTGATGAGTTTGCACAAGGAGATTTGCTTCCTCAAAAGACTCCTGTGCTTTAAGAGAAAGTAGCTGTAGCAATTCAATAGGGTGTTTTCCAAATGCCTCTAAAAATGAAAGACCCAATACATTTGCAGCTTTGACTACTGCTATTATTCTCTTGCATAATCCACGTCCACTACCTTCAGTAAAAACAGTTGCTAAAGTCTCCAAGACCTTTAATATTCAAAATATAGGAATCAGTTTGGAAAATCAGAAGAACAAATAAAGAGAATGTAAAAGAAGAACCATGAGTAGCCTATAAACAAGGAAAACTCAGATTGAATTTAACTAATCAAAACCTTGATCAACTATTACAGATATGAAATTTGAGATGAGAAAAACTACATCGACAGCAAATACCTGCAGTGGGTAGATGAGATGCTTATCTATTAGTGTATATGACTGAAAAACAGAAAGAAGTTCCTCATCAAGCATTGCTATTGGCATTTGGCTGGTAGGAGTGGACATTGCAGCAAGTCTCAAAGCAGCATCCACGAGTATGAGTTCAGACGGCATCTGTCCCGGTGATGGCGGCTCTGTTGGAGTTGCTTGGCAGCCGATATTTGTCCAAACTCCAGTAAGGACAAAACAGCCCTTTCTAGCTCTCCTGGCCCAATCCTCTCCTCCCACTTAGAAAATGATATTTCAATTTTTAAGCTTTCATCTTGCAACTGGACATCATTTCTAAGGTTGGGAGAGTTGAAACTATCTTGAGCTCGGGGCCTTTATCCACTTGATCCACCATTGGCCTTCTTGATGGTACATAGCCTTTGGCCCTTCGTTTTGTCTTTGAACTCCCAATTGTCACAAGAGAAGAACTTGAGTCTAATGCTTGGTTTTTGTGGAGTGGTTCCCTAGCATCATATTTCTCCACAGTTCTATTCTTCATTGAATTAATATGATTGTCCATCTTTGTTATTATGCTAGCGATTCGATCAATAATGTTGGAAATGTTCCTGTCAGGAGGATTCGGCTAGAACCCGTTAAACCGATCTCCCTTCACTTTTCCCTTGAGCTTGATTCTCTGCTAAAAGCCATACTACTGGTCTCATTTTCGCGAGAAGATGTAAAGGATAAACTCGATAAATTTAGTACGAAGTTAGAGATGAAACCTAAACATTTAGATGAAAAGAAGCAATTCAATTTGGACAAATCACTTACGGGTTGGATGGGTTATCATCCCACTTAACCATTGAAGAGAAAGCAACAACATTTCATGAAGCTCTCTATTTGGAAGATCTTTCTCCACCGCTTTCGCATGTTTAAGGAAAAACATTCTGCTGCAAACCATATAGCAGCAAAATTGCATAAAAATAAACGAGCATGAAGCCAAGAAACAAGAATTGGGAGGTATCTTTCACATGTATGATCGAAGCATACCTGTAAAGCGGGATAGGAATATCTGATGAATAAAGTCTGGCAGTGACCCCATAAAGCAACTCTCTCTTCAGGGACATCCCAAAGGAATTCTTTCCATTCAGCTACCATGGATTCAGCCTAAAAGACAGAGAGTTGATATTCAGAAGTTCAAGAGGTACTGAAAAAAACAGAACAATCATTGCAGAAGGTATGTAGCATATCAGAAGTCAAAATAAACAGCAATAGTCCATGAGTTTACTCCAGATGACGTTATTTGGAATTCAGCTTTATAATCATACATTGAGCATACCTGGCATACTCATTTTCATGAAGTAACGACCCTAACTTGTAAGACAACTCTAATATGTTAGGTTACACATAGGCCTGGAAGATTCTCCATCAAAGTTCTCATTAACTTCCTATTGATGGAAATCCAATTTTAATTTTTAAATTAAATACCTGGTATGCATGAATATCATCAACTTCATAGTGATAACATATCCTTATTTGACACACTTATAACTCCTGAACACTCAAATATACTATTTCCAAGCCTGGAATATAACATCAAAGGTTGAAGCATTCTTAAAATCTTAGATTTTCTGTTAGAGTTTGGTAGCCAATGGTCATTACATCCGTATGTGGACTAATATATGTTTATGTGCCTATTTGAGTTTGCTCCTTAAATATATCCATATAAAATATGCAAGTGGGAAACCATAGAAAATCCCTAAAATCTCTCAACATGCAAGTCTGTGGATGTGACACTGCTTAACCCAAATTAGCTGTTTTCTCACAAGTGATAGTAAGAAACCCAATTCAAATGGTCTAATCCACAAGTTAAAAGACACAGTAAATTAAATTGCCTGCAAGAAGAGGTATAGTTCAAAGTGCACCTGAGTTTCAGTGACTTGGTGAAAAGTAGATTTCCAAGGTCCACCACTAGCCTCCAACTGCCTCGCCCAGTTGCGTGCTTGCTCCCACTGCATGTTTTCTTCTAGTGCTGTTAGGAGGGAAGCATCATCTAGAGTTTCATTCCCAAGGTGCAGATCATCATTTTTACGCAAAGAAGGCTCAGCTAGATTAATTTTCCAATAAAGTCGTCGATAGCGAGCAGCCGCAGAGCCTCCATCTCCAAAGTCAGCAGCAGCAAGAAGTTGCAGTAAGCACCCTTTTTCATAAGGAGATGGACAAGTTGAAAGTGTAGCATCAGCAGCTTTTATAGCAGTGGAACTAATCCATGACACTCCAATCTGCCCTTCTCTTCCTATATTTGTCTGTAAATGGCTAGGTTCTTCCTTAATTCTGGCAGAAAAGGAACCAAGATGTGCTGAAGCTTCAGACAGGCGCATTTGTGAAAATGCCTGGAGAAAAAGAGAAAGCATGGGGGGTAGTGCAGGGAGAATAGATCAGATTTTATACAACATGATCCATTCAATCCTCAAACTTATTTCAAACTCAAACCCATAAAAAAATTATCACTAGTACAAAACTAGGACTACTGTGCAGAAGTTGAAACACATAAACGCACTAAATTGCACAAAGAAAAAGAAACATATAAGTTCTGAGCACAAAAAATAAGAACAGTCTATTTAACAAAAATCTCTTTACTAATTTGTTCCCAAAATCATCAAATAATCACTTATGATCACTGCTTAAGAGACAACTCAACTCAAGTCAATTGAGACCATCCCTAAACTATTTAAAAGTTAGCTACATGAATATTGAGCCTGTTTTCTCCAGGCCCTTCTATTTAATAAAAAATCCTCTAAAAGATCCAAATATGCTAAACACTTCCTATTGCTTCAATCTATGTGATTTTTGGTCTACCTCTATGTGAGAAACAGAGTTTTTCTCTGTGTTTTTCTTATATTTCATTAGTGAAAGAGAGTCTATTATATAGACTTTTACAGAGGTGTTTAACACCAAGTGGTTAACCTATAGGATAAGACTTTTATCCTTTACAAAGATCAAATTTAAAATTCAAACTACTAGTTAAGATAAAGTAAAGATAACATACAACTTCTACTCTATCTAAAACTCTTTACAACACACGGTTATGCATACTAACTAACACTCTACTTTCTTCATTCTTTCAAAATGAATACAGCATCTACGTCTTTCACTTTACATCCACAGTTATCATAATCTAACAGAAATTATTCAGGTTCAAGTCCAAGAATAAATTATATTCAAGGAATGTCTTATGGTGTTCAAACAAACATGTTAATTTAAAATAATCTATTCAATTAAGAAGAGGAAAAGTTAACCTGAATAATTATCATATATATGCGTGCATGGATGTGTGTTTATCATCATTTTAAATTTTTTTTGAAGCCTTTCAAATTTCACTTTTCAATTACTTTATGCTAAGCACAAAGAGTATGTTTGGCATCCAAACAACAAATTGAAGTGGAAAACACAGAAACTGCAGCCCCATGTCTGCTGATTATCAGGATACAATGGTGCATCTACCACCTGATGGTGATAACCGGCTCACAAGGCTTCTACCACATAGATGACAGTCCTCTCCTGCTTAAAAATGTAGCAAAGATAAATAATAAAGCTAGAATTTATTCCTAACTAACCTGAAGAGCCCGGATAATTGGAAGGAAAGAACACGAGGGGAGGAACAATTCAAATGCTCTTAGTAAAGGCAAAAACAAGCGCTGTTCACAAAGCACAGCAACCATCTTGGCCAGAGAAGCTGGACCTTCATTAAAATCACTTGAAACATTAATCTGTTCACCGAGTTCAACTTTTTTCTCTTCTCCAGCAGTACTGCCCTCAGCATAAAATATTCTAGTTGAACTATCAAATGCCCCAGGCAAGGGAGTGCTACATAAAGATTCCAAAAGCCACCTTCGTTTTGGATTCCGCCTATTGTAATGAAATGAAAGTGATCTGCTGCCACATGGCAAGGAATTGGTAGCTTCTACAGCTGCTGCAACATTATCTGCTATCTGGGTAGCTATGTCATTCACCTTGATGGATTTAGTTTCCCTGTATGACCATATTCCATCAGATTTAAGATTCATCTATAAAAAAAATGGATATGTTCACAAAGAAAATGCAGAATCTGAGAAAGAAGGATACTAAACTAGTATTTTGATATTGGAGAGTGAAGTGAGAGCAAAGTGAAAAGACCATAGAAGTGTAATTTCATTTTTAGTTGTAATAACCTGGCTGCAGTTATTTCCAGCCAAACTATTAAGCATGACAGTGGAGAAACATCTGGAAAGCATGATGCAATCATGGCCAAAATAGACCAGGAGAAGTCTTTTGCTTTTAGCAATAACGCCTCGCCAGGGTTTTTCTGCTTCTCGCAATCTGCTAATACGCTAAAGAGTTCTACAGGTATGTATACATTTTCCTCTGGGAAGGGACTTTCATTCTTCTTATCCAGGTATGATTGGGAGCTAGCCGTTTTCTTTGATTGCATGCTTTTCAAAACTGTAAGTATGTGAATCTTAAGACGAGGATCGCTGAATTCTTTTGATGCCTGACACATGGATAGAAAGTAACAGGATATGAAGTGGTGGAAACTATTTTAAAAACATAATAGAACAGCATCAAGCATTAAACTTATAAAGACAACATATATTTAAAAGAAGTTGACAAACAATGAGCTTACAACTAGGAACACTGTGTCAAATGAGTATCCTCCAATCTGAGCTTCACACAAAAATCCAACCTTTAAGAAGACAGGGAAACCATAAGTTTGGAGTCACAGAAAAATTGCCATTCAGAAATCAAGTAAAAATATTGAAGCATACCCAGTCATTATCTCTTGCCAATACAACAAGATATTTTGTACTCGAGGGCAGCTGATGTATCTGACAGAAGAGAGTTACCATACTCCAGTACTGACTAGCAGCTTTTTGTTGAGATCTCAATTCAGTACCATCACCATTACCGGTTAACAGCCAAGATCCACATGTTTTTCCCTCAACTAACTGTGGAAGACTAGCCTTCTCTAAATGCTGTAGGACAAGCATAAGAGCTCGAGAAGGCTGTTTACTAGAAACTGAAATAAGAGACCCCCTTTGCTTAGAGTTATCCCCATGCATACATTCATCAGCCAATGCTCGAGCTAGAGACTCCATAATACTATCATCATGTGTTGCAGCATGAAATGCTGAACTCTTCGGAAGAAAGTTGCCTAGAATTCTCCTTATTTTGAATGGATTTGTAAAAGAAAGATATCCGTCGCAATGAAGCTACATCTACTTGGAGCATGCTGGCTGATAAGCCACAAAGCTCTAAAAGAAAAGCACATGATGCCACCAACACATTGTCTTCAAAATGGGTAATAGCAAAGGGCGTGGCCTGAAATTCAAGAGCAATGAGTATTATGCAGCATTATATAAAACATTGCCTAGGTATTTCTGTAGTGGCATAAGAAAATAAACTAAGCCAGCGCCCATTAATGGATTTTCATTCTAGTAAGCACCATTCATTTCAATCATAAATACATTATAATCTAAATAACATGAAAATAAAGCCCTTACAGATGAAAGAAGACACTCTTCCTTGTCAGATATAGGTGCAAGAAGAGTCTGGACATCTGATTGAACATTTGTTTGTCCAGAAGCATTGGATCTCCCTTCCATTTTCAACTTTTCAACTCTTGAAATAAGAAGATGATTAAAAGCTGCAAGTGCGCGTCCACGATACAAATGATGTTCAAGCCCAAGTCCAGTATCCTAAAGTGAGAAGCAAAGAAAACTTTGAACTACTGAGATAAAATTGGTTACAATTAAATGAATTAGATAATTCCAGAAACAAATTGATTGAAGCAAACGCCATACTAACAGTGGCATTAACCCAAATAAACAAAGCGGAAAGAAGGCGGCATGATGATATAATAAAGCAGTTACTTTACGGAATTTAAGTACTCTTTTATACAAACAAGTATAAAGGAGAAAACAAAATTAACAAAAGTTGAAAATGATTCGACTGTTTGACATCTCATTCAAGATTTAGAATACCAGAAAAACTAAAGGGGAAAAAAGAAAAAACGGCCACGGTGAAACCGGATTTATTTAATAAAACAAATGCTCAGTGTCTAAATATTTGAAACCAAGTATGATGACCATGTACCTCAAGTTTTATTTAGTTTTTTAATCAGAAGAGAGAGAAGGAAAGACAATTTACAAGCATATAAATTCAAAACAACATGATCCTTTCAACATAGGAAAATGAGTCCAATATTCCCCTTAATTATCTGCTAGTGTATCAAGCAAGAACTTCAATTTGTCACTAAAATACACATGAAATTTTAACTCAGATTTCAAAGTATCATCCTTTCACAATACACATGAAACTCTAACCCAGATATCTAGTCCAGTGTTTAAAAAACTAGACGAGACTGGCCGGTTGAACCGGAACCAATGGCCCACAGGGACTAGTATTATCATTAAACCAGGAGTTTGTCAAACCAGAAAAAAAAACTGAACCATTAAAAACCCTGAAAATTGCAAATGCTGGAAACGCATTAAAAATTTCTTTATAAATTTTTTATTGTATTGATGAGATTTGAACCTTTAGTCATATAAAAATTTTCTTTAAAAATACCATTTAGTCAAATAAGTAGTTTTATTAAATATTTAATACTTATTCAATGCAACCGACCTGTTCAACCAGAAATAGACGGTCTCACCAGTTTGATCTCTAATCTGATTTTTTAATCATTGCAGATAGCAAGACATCATCCTTAATGTAATGCAGGCAATAAGGAAAATATATTAAGTACATAAATCGTCCCACATGTTTATCAGTCATTTTGATATTATCAACATATTATCTTGGGTGAACAAGGATAAACCTTGAGTGAAGAGTGATAAAGTTCCTCTTCAACATGCTTTTGTATAGTTGCTTCCCAGGAGATAGCATTAATCTCAGCTTGTTCATCAGTATTTATGTAAAAATCGATGTCTCCATCCAACAAAGATTCTCCTGTAGGCAAACCTGAAAGTGATTGCCATCCAAGGGGACCCTGCAACATTGTGCAAAGTAAATGGAATGGAAAAGTAAATGCCAAAAGAGCAAGTGAATAGATGGAATTTGGCATATAAAGGACCTAAATCTGTCAAAAGAAACATAAAATAACATTAATACAAGCATGATAATGTAGAAACTGGTGTAAAACTGTAAGTTTTCACTCTTCTTTTATTCACCATAATATAGGATATATATACAAGTTAAAAATCCCTAAATTAGGTAACAAATAAATAAAATATAAATCCCTAAGATTAAGCCCCATAATCTGCCTAATAATCTGTCTAAGATACAGCAAAGAGATAAGGTCTTATCCTTATCTTGAATTACAGATACATACTCACAGATAAAGCCATAGGAACACAGCTTACCTAGTAACCCAGTTCCCACCATCCTAATATTTGATTAAAAGGGAAAAATATGAGAAAAGAAAAGAGACCTGCACATAAAGCTGGATCAATCGCCGTACGGCTTTAGGAAACCAGCAAGGCAACATCTGTAGTAGTGAAGTATCACGTCCAATAGAGAAGAAGATGTTGTCACGCCAATTTAGGTATTCTGCTAAAGCTGCACTCACAAACCAAAATAAAATAAAAGTATGACTAAAATACATATTTTTAATGGGTATGAATAAACACGCAAAAGAAAGGTAAAATAGTAACCATTTTTTGCTCCAGTGCGCAAGAAACCAAAAGATGTATCTTGTCCAAAACATCCAGATACAAGTGTGCGCCACAATGTAGGATAGTGCTGCAAAGCAGGTCTCAGATTTTCTAACGTGCATTGCACTGTGGAGCTGTTATGCCTGTTAACACTCCCACTAGTTAAGCAATTCTGGACTGGAGCAGAAGCATACATTAGAGTTGCTAATGCTGCCATCTCTCCACCTCCCTCTGCGATATCATCAATAGTATGAATTATTTCGTCTACTTCGTGACCATGGAGGCTGCCATCGTGAATCAAATTACGAGACATTATTGAACGAGCATTTTCAAAAGATGCATCATATTCATGGCCCTTAAACCTTGACAAAAGCAACCATCTTGCCCAATGACAATCTCCCTGAACAGATGCACCAGACAGGAGAGGACATGTAAGAACACATAAAAATTAGTTTATCGCATAGAACAGAACAATCTAGTAGAGACATAAGTAAACAAGCTGACAATATCAGAAAGCTTTAAGATAATCCGCATATAAGCATGATATTTCACATTGATGAAGTTCATAAAATATTATAAAATGAGAGGTAATCACCTTGAGCAAAAGACAGGTCCAGTTGTCAAACACAATAAAATACTTAAGGAAGGTTACTAAACATCTATCAATCAAAAGAGATTAAAACTAGAAAAAAAACATTAACAATCATTGGACATTTTATGATACTTACTGCAGCTTCTTGTAATGAAAAAAATGACTCATCATCGAAAACCAACTCGTGACGATCAAGGTAAAGGTCCAGAAGATTTGGCAAATTATTTTGTGCACAGTAACGAATAAGTAATTTATCCAGAGCTTGCACAGTATCTGCTCGGAAATTTTCATTCCTGCTTGAGAAATCGAGATCTGATGATCTCCCAATTGAATTATCTTCAAATGAAATCTTATATCTCTTCATAATGAAGCCTGATCGTGCAAGAAGAGATACTACCTCTGCAGTGCCCTCCCAGTATTCTTTCAAAAATATAAGTTTCTTTACAAGCTCCTGCTCTATCAGCATCCTTAACCACGTAGAACACATAAAAATGGAAGGCAACCTAAAAATCTTAATATCTGGAACATCCATACATACAGAATCCAGTTCTTCAACAGAATAGATATAATTGCCAAAGTCAGGAAATCCGCTGCACTCGATTGTTGAGGCAGGCTGCCAACCATCCAAAGCTATTTGGAGGCTTCCATTTGATAAAACAGATGTGGGAATAAGGTCCAAGAGTTTGAAGACTTCCTCCCAGTCATTATGGTATATGTGATATTCCAATTGTGACTCCCATGACACATGAACACCCATTACAAAAGGCTGATCCAATACTATCTGAAAAGCAGAAGTTTAAACAAAGACATATTTAGGTCTGCCTCCCAATAAGTGTGTTAAAGCAAACATGAATTTGCACGCAATACAAAAACTAACCTTCGAAGATATTGCATGTTTCAGCTTCTAAGATTTATCCCACAAAAATAATTGTAAATATGATGCACTCCTTATAAAGTAATTAGGGACCAAATTGTAGATGCCAATTTCACAGATAAAATATCATTTTTCAATTTAAGTTCAAGATGCTGGCCCTTTTACTGTTTCATAACATATCAGACTCATTGAAAGCTTTTTCCATTCTAAGTGAAATGACTGAAACAAGTGAATGAAACTTTAATTTTAACAAAATATAGTTAGCCATTTAAAAAGGATATTAACTCCTGCTGACTGAGCCTTAACCCAGTTGGCACGTTGATGTTGTGACATCCAGGAGGACGAGGACGAGGACATGGGTTCGACGTTTTTAAGCAAGCAATATCAAAAAAAAGGATTTTAACACCCATCTTTTTTAAAGCAAAGAAATACAAACAATAGTGACCATCGAACATGTCTTACTATGAAAATTCCATTTCCTTCTATTGCATTTCAATACAATTCATAATATTTTCAAAATATGCATTCTGTAAGGCAAGAAAAACACTTACACGATCAACGGTTCTCTGATCCCAAGCTTTGGACCACACAGCAGCAGAAGCCCAGTATCCAGTATGAACACCATCTTGTTCAAGCACAGTATCAGATGATTTTTCATTAACATTTGCCCATGCACCTAAAACGACTCCATCAATCTCACCACATTCAATTTTTAAATTGTTGAAGAAGTCCAAGAGGCACAAATGAATCCCCTCTGGCGAGTATAAGGTTGATGACACGCGCATGCACCCTTTCATACGGTCATGAAAGGTTTTCCAGAAACTACAGCTAGGATAAAGCCGCTTCCAAGAGAGACAGAAAAAAGTTCAACTCCACAGAAATGGAAAGGGTATAAAATCCTTTGCATTTACACATGGTTTAACAGAAATATAAAGCAACAGTAAATGCTCACTTACCTCAATTAGTGATATTCTCTCCAATATTTTCCACTCAACTGATCCAAGGTAACCATATCTCCTCATCTCCTCAGCAATTTGCACACGGAGTGTTTTCCTCACTGTGCCAAATAACAACTGCTTGAGGCAGATTTCTACTTCCTCTCCAAGCCTTTGCAATGTTGCTATAGCAAGCTCAGTTTCACCCTGTTGTTCATGTACAGTCAATATACTGAAATATGGAAAAAATCACCTTCATGTACTTAACCTTTAATACTTTACCTTCAAAAATAGGACATAAGCAATATCTCTTCCAATGTCACTAATTTCATTGAAGGTATCATGAGGCTCTTCATTAGAGGTGAATTCACTAGAACGATGAAGATGCAGTTGAAGAACAGCTAAAGGGAGGCGTCCAGAGAGTAAAGCATCTTTTACAACAGTTTTCAAATCCAGTTTATCTATTTTCCAGCGTGCAATCATCTCTTTTGGATTTTCAGTAGGAAGAATTTTCCCTGAGCCCATTCCTCGTGGAATAAGAGCAATTGCTTCACTTGGATCCTCTAAGTCCGTATAAGCTTCGGTGCTTATAGAATTGTTGGGGACCAAAGCAAGCTTCTCGGTATTGTTGGGTGGGAATGCCAATGCAGGAATCTGAAGCTCATGTTCATTCAGTGTCTCCAGGGAATCAACTGAAGGTGTTGAAAACTGAAATTCATCCTGAAGGAAACTCGGATCTACTATACTTAATGGCTCCTTCCGATCCACCTGTTTCATACGGAAAGTACATTACATAAAATTCTGGGGCTAGACTACAGCCAGCAAAGAGTCCAAATCATACCAATCCTTGGCCTGGCTTTTTAAGTTTTGCTCTAAGTTGATATTGCAGATTACGAATAATCTCCAAAAAATGAGCCATTTCTCGAAGTCTAGTGGAAGTTCCTACTTCATTTTGTGTTTTATCTGATAATACTGAAGGAAGTGCAAGGACGCGGGGCCTATCTAAGCCCTGAAACATGAATGCATCCCTTTTAAGCTGTTGTAATCCATATTCACGAATCATTTTGGTAGCAAACCAGGTGGCTAAGTTCAGTAGCCTGTACCAATAGAAAATGAAATGTAAAATATATATCTAGAAGATATACGTAGCAATCTGACTCACCCATAAAAAAATACATATTATTCAAATTAACACATAACCAACCATACTAAACCCACATCCAAAATTATATAGGTCTTGACCAAAACATGGCATAAATTTATAACCCATGCAAAACCAAGGAAAGACACTAGCTGATTTGTGAAGTCAAACACAATGTCCTAACCAGGAAACCGTTCCGATTTGAAATTGTAGATAACATCAACAATAATACCAATAACAAATATGATCAGTAAGGAACCAAATTTGACATGATCAGAATCCATACACCAACGATGCACCCTTCAACCAGTTTCTCCAGCTAAGAAAGGAGGGGAAGGAATGTGCTCATATATTAAAAGGTCAAATTCACTTTTGATAGGTGAATTGAGTGAGGCCAAAATCTGTAAATGAATTAACAACTATGTAGTAGATATACTTCTAAAGGTAGTCAGATCTTGTATCATATGCAATCCAATATAATAGTCCTTTGATATGTATCCAACACGCCATGTCAATATCCTAGATTTTTATAAATCACTTGCTGGGGCATATCTGATACTTTAGCAATGTTGCTCGAATTTGGATCAGAGCATCACACAAAAATTCTCTGTAAGTTTTTTGTTATATAGGTATGCTCGTGTCATCATAACCTGAAGATACAACCATTTACTATGCTTTATGACTAAGTTTCCAAGTTAAAGCATGGAAAGAGATTTGCTCATTTACCATAGGGGATATTTTTTTTTAAGAATAGGGGATATTATTGTGTAATACAAAATAAACTTTCATATAAAGAACATATGCAATTCATTAAAATAGTTATCAATATAAGAAAACATGAAGCTCCGTGAGAAAGTGAGAGAAAGGTGACGCTAACTAATTAGTACGTAGAAAAGTATCTGGAATGCAAGTACAAGACCATCATTAATGATGTAGGTTTGAACCTAAATCAAACACAAGAGGACCAATGATGAGCAAGCAAAAGAGTCAAATACCAAGGATCACTATCATAAAATAGCAAACAGGAGCACAATACCTACAAGAAGAAGGTTAAAGAAGAAAAGTGCTTATAGAAAAATTAACTGAACACTCCCCTTGAGTGCTTTTTGTGGAAGGAATAGATGCTTATTGTTGAGGAGAGACTTGTATGTCGATAAATCATTGCAAACTTCATTGCATTGAAAAAGAAAATGTTCAACATTTAGTTTTTTTAATGTGTTAGATAAATATATTAGATTTTTTACTCAATACAAAATTTTCGACAAAAAGTGTTCGTCGAAAAATTTTGTATTTAAGTTGATTTTTTTAAAAAAATTATATTTTAAATAACTGATCTGTGCATTTTTGTTTAAAATGAAATATTCAAATTATTATATTTAACTTATATCCAAAACAATATAAAATATTATATTAATAAGATTAAAATTATGAAATAAATATTTTTTAAAATCAAGATTTTCTATTATTATCGAACAACATAATTTATTCGATGCTTAATTACTAATGCAACAACAATTTTATAATAGTAATTCAGTAGTTGCAAAATTCTGTACTAAAAATTCAATACTTAATTTTTCAGCTTCAGTTTATCAAACAATATCGAACACTAGTATTGAATTGAGTAATTGTTGTTTAATTCTAACATTACTCGTAGGGTTTCAAACTGTAGGTTAATATGTAAATAATAAGAGTTGTAAGTCAATTCTAACTAAGTAGTTTAGAAGAGTTGTAAGTCGATCCTAACTAAGTAGTTTAGTTGGAGTCTAACTCTATCCATGTAAGGGATAAGAGTCTTAGCCGAGAGGATATCTACTCAATGTAAAACTCCTTGTAAAAGTCTATAAGTAGACTTATTTTTCTGTAATTCGAAATATGAAAGAGTAGAAAAACTTCTCTAAACCCTATTTTCTACATGGTATCAGATTAGGAAGATCCTACCTATCCAACAACTTTTTTTCTTCTAGTCTCTCTGTCGATCAAAACCCTCCTTTTCAATGGCTCATTCGGACCCCTCGCTTCAAATCGGTTCTCAAAATCATCCTCGTCCCTCCGAGTTCCACTTTTTGATTCATCTCTTTCTCCAATTACATCCTACAAACTAAATGGAAACAACTATCTCCCTTGGTCTCGGTCAAGAAGGCTATATATTACGGGGAAGAAGGAAAGCTTCCTATCTCTCGATTCAATGCCTATTCCGGAAGAATTTGATCCAACCTATTCTATTCTGGTTGAGTGAGAACAACATGATTATGTCATGGCTAATTAATTCCATGGTTCCCGAAGTTGGGGAAAATTTCATGCTCTACCAGACTGCAGCGAGAGATATGGAGTGCAGCAAGGGATACATACTCCGGTGTGGATAATACACGAATTATTTGGGGTTGAAAACCAGATTAAGGATCTCGGACAAGGAGATTTGTCAGAGTACAAAGATTTTGGAGTTCTCACTAAGTGTTGGCAACAAATCGATTTATATGAGGCCAATGAGTGGAAGTGTTACGATGATATTAACTTCTATAGTAAAATCAAAAATCGGAGGAGAATCTTTCAATTTCTTTTCGGACTTAATGGTGAGTTTGATGGGGCAAGGAGCAGAATTTTGGCTACTAAACCTCTACCATTGGTTCGGGAGGCCTTTTTCGAGATTAGAGAGAAGAAAGCGGACTCTCCTTGATGGTACCAATTGCTCAATGACAGATGCTTGGCACTCATTACAAACTCTAATCACGGGAATAAACAAAGGAGGGGGAGACCATGGTGTGAGCCTTTGTAAAAAAGGCTGGACATTTGATGGAGCAAATCTTTGGAAGCTACATGGAAAACCAGCAGACTGGAAACCCTCTAAATCCAGATTTCAGAAGGAAGCAAATGTTGCATCTACAGAACATCTTTCCAACAGCTTCAGTACACAACAGATTGCAGAACTTCAACAAATATTCAGCCAACTATCGTCTAAAACTCATACTACTGCCTTAACAACATCTGAAGGTAGAATTTCTTGTTTAGCAACAATTAATACCTTACATTGGATAGTAGATTCGGGTGCCTCTGACCATATGACAAGAAATATGAGTCTGTTCAGAAAGTATAGCCATCACAGATCTCCCTCCTCGATCGAGATAGCAGATGGTTCCCTCTCAACAGTTAAAGGAAGTGGTTCTATTGAATTAAGCAAACACATAGTATTATCTGATGTACTTTATGTTCCTAAATTAGCCTGTAATTTATTATCAGTGAGTAAGTTGATTAAGGATATTCACTGTAACGCTAATTTTGGGGCTGATGGATGTATTTTTCAAGCACAGGGCTCGAAGATGGTGATTGGCAGTGCTAGGCTATCTAATGGCTTATATATCCTTGATGGAATATCCTACCAGAACTCCTTCATTCCCAGTTGCCTTCAAACATCAGTTTCATCCACAAGCTTAGGTTCAGATAATATTATGCTCTGGCATCTTAGATTAGGACACCCCAGTTTTTATTACCTTGCAAAGTTGTTTCCAAATCTCTTTATCAATAAAAATCCCTCTTCTTTTACTTGTGAAGTGTGTCAAATGGCAAAACATACCAAAAAACCATATGTTTCTTCTCCTTTTAAACCTACTTCACCATTTGCTATTATACACAGTGATATTTGGGGCCCTTCTAAAGTTCAAAATATTTCTGGGTCTAGGTGGTTTGTGTCTTTCATTGATGATTTCTCTAGGACCACTTGGACATATTTAATGAGAGAAAAGTCTGAGGTTGAAGTAATTTTTAAAACTTTTTATCAAATGATAAAAACACAGTTCGATAGAAATATCAAAGTGGTTAGGAGTGATAATGGGAGTGAATATCTTAGCAAGTCTATTAGGTGTTTCTTTCGAGAAAAGGGAATTGTTCATCTCACCTCATGTGTCAATACCCCTCAACAAAATGGAGTGGCTGAGAGGAAGAATAGACATCTAATGGAAGTAACTAGGTCCCTTTTGTTTTCAGCTAGTGCACCTAAATATCTTTGGGGAAGCTCTTTTCATCGCAACCTATCTTATCAATAGGATGCCTAGCAAGACTCTAGGATTTAAAATACCCTTTGAAGTTCTGTTTCAACATTTTCCACACTTTAAACCATTGTCCTCAGCTCTTCCTCTTCGAGTCTTTGGATGCACATCTTTTCTTCATGTGCACAGCAACAATCGTAGTAAACTGGATCCTAAATCATTAAAGTGTGTGTTTATAGGCTACTCCTCGAGTCAGAAGGGTTACAAATGTTACTGCCCCACTAATAGGAAAACCTATATTTCCTTTGATGTTACCTTTTTTGAAAATCAGCCTTACTTTGCAGGGCCTGACATTCAGGGGGAGAGACCTAAAGAATCTCAGTCCATACAGTCCTTTATTCCTATGCCTATCCTTCCTGAGCCTGCCTTGGATATCATTGAAACTGCTGTCCCTAATCCTGTAGACACAACTTCGCCACAGTCCAATACACCTTCTCCACAGTTTAAACCCTCCAGTCCTTATACAACACCTCCTCCTACACTCAGAACTATATCACACTCTGTGATTCCACAACCACCAGAGAAACAACTTAACGTCTATACAAGGAGGAAAAGAAATCAAACTGAAGATGTTGGTCAGCCTAGCACTTGCCAGGAACCAGTTTTGAGTTCTGATGCTATTGAGACAGGAGGTAATGTTATTCCACAAGTCTACTGTAAACTTAGATGACTTTCCTATTGCTATTAGAAAAGGGGTAAGGAAATGTGCTGCTCATCCTATCAATAAATTTGTTGCCTATGGGAAGTTATTATACGGTTTCAAAGCCTTTACTGACAAAGCATTGATAGTGTGAAGATTCCTAAGACAAGAGAAGAGGCGTTTGAAAGTCTGAATGGAGGAAAATTTGTTGAAGAAGAGGTCAAAGCACTACAAAAGAATAATACTTGAGTTTGGTGAGTTACGAGAAAGGAAAAAGGCTGTTGGGTGCAAATGGGTATTCACAGTCAAATATCACTCGGATGGGAGCATTGAGAGGTACAAAGCAAGGCTAGTGGCTAAAGGGTTTACTCAATCATATGGAGTAGATTATCAAGAAACCTTTGCCCCCAAGAGCTAAATTGAATACCATCATAGTGTTATTATCAGAATTTGTTAACAACGATTTGGAAGTTGCACCAATTGGACATCAAAAATGCTTTCCTCAATGGAAGCTGAAGGAAGAAGTATACATAGAGGTTCCACCAGGTTTGGAGGAAAAGACCACGAAGAGGACAGTGTGCAAACTCAACAAATCTTTCAGACGGATTAAAGCAATCCCCTAGAGCATGGTTTGACAGATTTGCTAAGGCTATGGTTCAAAATGGGTACAAGCAGAGTCAGCAGGACCATACATTGTTTCGAAAGGTTGCTCCGGATGGTAAGAAGACTCTTCTAATTGTCTATGTTGATGATATGATCATTCTGGGGATATCTTCAAGAAATAGAAATGCTAAAAACTGTTCTAGCTAAGGAGTTCGAGACTAAGGATTTGGGAAGCCTTAGGTACTTCTTAGGAATGGAAGTAGCAAGATCGAAAGAGGGGATTGTTATAAACCAAAGAAAGTACATCCTAGATCTACTTATAGAAACCGGGATGCTTGAAAGTAGACCATTTGAAACTCCAATGGAACCAGGTTTAAAGTTCAAGAAAGGTGAAATGGGGAATCCAAAGTGAATAAAGAATCCTACCAAAGACTAGTTGGGAAACTAATCTATCTCTCACTTACTAGGCCACGATATTGCATACTCAAAGTGAGCATAGTTAGTCAACATATGAGTGACCCTCGAGAAGAGCACATGGATGCGATCAATAGAATTACGAGATACTTGAAATTTACACCTGGATCTGGACTACTTTTCAAGAAACATCAGGATAGGACAATAAAGGTCTACACGGATTCAAGTGGGCAGAGAACCGAGCGGATAAAAGATCTGTTAGTGGCTATTGCACATTTTTTGTGGGGAATTTGGTCACTGGAGAAGCAAGAAGCAAGAAGCAAGTGTGGTTTCTAGAAGTAGTAGTGTAAGCGAAATTGAGCCTTGGTTCTAGGGATATGTGAAGGAATGTGGATCAAGAAACTTCTCATGGAGTTAGAGTTGGATGGAAAGGCGAATTTGAAGTTTATAGTGATGAATTACCAAACAAGAATGAGCATTGCTAGAAATCCAAGACAACACGACGGGACCAAACACATTGAGATTGATAGACACTTCATCTATGAGAAGGTCAACAATGGGGTTGTAAAACTTCACTATATTCCTACTAAAGACCAGCTAGCCGATATTTTCACCAAAGCACTTCCAAGAGTGAGCTTTGAAGAAATGTCATCCAAACTGGGTGTACATAACATATACTCACCAGTTTGAGGGGGAGTGTAGGTTAATATGTAAATAATAAGAGTTGTAAGTCAATTCTAACTAAGTAGTTTAGAAGAGTTGTAAGTCGATCCTAACTAAGTAGTTTAGTTGGAGTCTAACTCTATCCATGTAAGGGATAAGAGTCTTAGCCGAGAGGATATCTACTCAATGTAAAACTCCTTGTAAAAGTCTATAAGTAGACTTATTTTTCTGTAATTCGAAATATGAAAGAGTAGAAAAACTTCTCTAAACCCTATTTTCTACACAAACCTGACACTATAATCGGATAGAAGTTAGTTAAGGAAAGAAGAGATATTTGTTTCAGCTGACTGGTGTTTGGTAGATAAGTTTTATGAATTATTACTGCAATTTGTATCAGGGCCCATTGTTAAGACCTAATATGATAATTTACAGTTTTTGAGCAGTTTTAGGGTTAGCATATATATTTATATATGACGGAGAACAAAAACTGTTAATTAACATAATATCTTTGGTATTAATAGAATATCTTTCCTGGTATTTCGAAATTGCACCATAAATTACATCTCGTTATAGACTTTTTATAGACTCTAGTATAGGACTTTTAGTACATTAAGGAATCCTACTTAATAATAACTTCTAATTCTAATCTACTAGGGAGATAGACTTTAAGTAGAATAATAAATACTAATTTCACTTTGATTACAACACTAAGACTTTCTACGGATAACTCACACTCCCCCTCAAGCTGGAGAATATACATTGTATAATCTCAGCTTGAATAAGAACTTATCAAAAAGAGCTTTTGATAGAGCTTTCGTAAGAATGTCTGCCACTTGTTTTTCTATAGGAACGTAAGTTAAAGAAGCTACTCCACTTGTAAGCTTTTCTGCAATAAAATGTATGTCGATCTCAACATGTTTGGTTCTGTCATGTTGAATTAGATTTTTGACAATCTGTATAGTAGACTGGTTATCACAAAACACTTCAAAATTCTCGTTTTGAACCATTTCTAGCTCTTTTAGTAGCTTCCTTAGCCAAATTCCTTCACATATCCCGAGAGCTAAAGCTCTGTATTCTGCTTCTGCACTACTCTTTGACACAACAGTTTGCTTTTTGCTCTTCCAAGTCACACGATTTCCACAAACAAAAGAACAGTAATCACTTGTTGACCTTCTATCAGTCAACTCACTTGCCCAGCTCGAGTCTGAATAAATTTTAACTGTTCTGTCGAGGGTCTTTTTAAACATTAAACCATGTCCTGGTGTACCCTTTAAATACCTTAGTATCCTTGTAGCTGCTTCCATGTGTTCTTGTCTCAGATTAGTCATGTACTGACTGATGATATTCACAGCAAAGGTTATATCAGATCTGGTAAGAGAGAGATAAATCAATTTTCCAACTAATCTCTGAAAAAGTCCCTTGTCAACCTTTAGACTAGACCCATCTTTGCTAAAGTTTAAACTTGCGTCCATGGGAGTATCAGTTGGTTTACAGCCCAACATCCCTGCCTCTGTGAGTAAGTCAATTACATACTTCCTCTGGTTAATTACCACACCTTTGCTCGATCTAGCCACCTCCATGCCTAGGAAATATCTAAGCTTGCCTAGGTCCTTCATCTAGAATTCTTTGTTCAACAGAGATTTCAAGTGGCTTATTTCCTTTTCATCGTCCCCTATCACAATTATATCATCCGCATTAGGGGTGTTCAAAAATACCCGGCCCGACCGACCCGACCCGACTACCTGATTTAAAATAATCGGGTATTAAAATGAAAATACCCGATTTTTTCGGGCCGGTCCGGGCCTAATTTTTTTTATATCCGGGTACCAGACCCGACCCGATATTTTTTATTATATATATTTACTTTTAAATTTTATTTTTATTTTAAGTTATTATTTTTACTCTAATCCCTAAATTCTTGTTTATACTTGTATTATGTACTTTTAAATTTTAAAATTATCAAAAATATTTATATCAATTTACCAATATGAGATTCGAAAGAAAAAATACAATCCATAGGATGAGCTACACAATATGATTGACATTAAACATGAGTGGCAAAATTGAAGCAGTATGATTGTATTTTAAATCAATGTGAGAAAATAGAACATAAATTACGAATAACATGCACACTCCAAGTTATATAGTATGATTGTCATCAAACATAATCCATAGAATGAGCTACTGTAAGTTACTTTTTTTTAACTACATAGAATTATTATTTTATTTTTTTGACACCATACAGTCATCAAATATTTTTTACAGTGTTGATAAATATTATGGGGTCGATCTACCACCTAGAATTATTTTTTATTGTCATCAAATATTTAGCTACTGTAAGTTTTACAGTATGGTTGTCTCATACAGTCTGTAACTACACAGTACATACTACACAAAATTATTTTTAACTACATAGTAAACCATACAACTTCGAATCATTAATTTTTGTATTATGAAATTTTAAATTTTATGTGTTTGTTATGTGATTTTTTTTAATTTTCAGATTTTCAAAAATATTAAAAAAAATAAATAGGGTACCTGGTACCCGAATTAACGGGTATTCGGTTTGCGAGTACCCGGTTTATATGGGCCGAGTAACGGGCCAAGGTTTTAGTACCCGAATTCCCGGGTACCCGGATATGAACACCCCTAATCCGCATATACTATCAAAAGAACTTTTCTGTTTTTGTAAGTTACCTTAGAAAACAAGGTATGATCTGCTAGAGACTGTTTATATCCATTTTTCAGAATCACTCTAGTGAATCTATCGAACCAAGCTCTTGGTGACTGTTTTAACCCATAAAGTGATCTGTCAAGCTTGCAAACTTTTCGCCTATTCTCTTCAGACTCTAAACCACGAGGAATCTTCATATAAACTTCTTCTTCCAGTTTCCCATTAAAAAATGCATTCTTAATGTCAAGTTGATGGAGTTTCCAGTGGCAATTAACATCCAAACTAACAGCACTCTTTGTTGTAAACTGCATCTCACTTGAAGTCGAACAATTCTCCATGAAAGTTGGCTTGAAGGATCGAAGTTAGACTGATACCATGTTAATTAACATAATATCTTTGGTATTAACATAATATCTTTTCTGTTATTTCGAAATTGCATCATAAATTACATCTCGTTACAGACTTTTTATAGACTCTAGTATAGGACTTTTAGTACATTAAGGAGTCCTACTTAATAATAACTTCTAATTCTAATCTACTAGGAAGATAGACTTTAAGTAGAATAATAAATACTAATTTCACTTTGATTACAACACTAAGACTTCCTACGGATAACTCACAAAACTCTCTTGGTTTTTTCTGTCAAAAGTTCTCTCTTGGCTCTTTCTCTCAACTATCAGAGCTCTTTCTCTCGACTATCAGAGATTCTACAGATTAAAGGAGCTATATTTTTTCAAGGAACACAGTTTCAGTTACAACACAAGGTTAGTTGCCAACTCCTTTCTTTGAGCAGCAGAAAGTTTATAACCGTGGTCCATTAGACAAGGATCATTTACACTGATTATTGTATGAAGCCAAGACATACTAGGGAGACATGTTAAGAACTAAAAGAATTGATAATGAAAATGTACAAAGCAAGGTTAAGAATAAATTGTAGGCTTACCAACATAAAATTGAAGGGTTAGGAATGAAGCTCAACAAGGAAGCTAGAGATAGGTTTCTTTGGAATTAAATGCAAGTAATTAGGGTATTATAGACATTCTAATATAAAGCAAGTTTAGCCTAGTCCTTTCCCCTCATTTCCCATATTTGGGAGAAAATACGGGCCTTCTGAACAACATGGGGGTTGATGACAATCACTTCCTTATGCTTGTTTTATATTCTAAGTTACCTAAATAAGGGGAAGGGTTCCTAATTCCACCTTCCTTTTCCTGTTATCCCCTCAATCTAAACACAATGCCAAGAATCTTCACCTTCAACACACTATCCCAGTACATCTTTGGAGATGAGGATGGCAGCATGTATAAAATACAGAAAACAAAGGCAGAACATTGTAATTATAACATATATTTCTATTGTGCACTGTTATCTATACTATAACAAGCAGTTATGCTTTCCATTTTCATTGGAAGGGGAAAACAAATACAACAGTAAGACCATCCTAGCCAGTGAACAATAGTTAGAAGATCTTAACCTTGATGCAGCAGAAACCTCGTTATCATTGCCATTTTTTCCAAACATAAGATAAACTGCAGCAAAAAGCAATCTTAAAACACCTTCTTCGGCCAGGTTGACAACCACAAGCATCTCCAGAGATCTGGTAATCCAGTAGGAGAAATTAATTAATTAATTATTGTTAAAAACAAGACTAATCCATGAAACAAAGCCACAATCCAATCTCTATATACGAAACACTGAAGAATCAATGTATTCTTCTGGGCATGCACCACAACAGAGAGGACAGCAGAATATGTATGTTACACAGGTTAAGAAAAACTGATAAGGAAAAAAGTAGTGATGTTCAAAAAATAAAATTACAGCAATACCCTATACAAAACAAAATCTTAAAGAGAGTTAACTAGATAATAGCATATGGTTTCTACAGCATCTAAAAACCTAGAATACAAAATGAAAAGGACAGAAGAAAATAAAATAATTATCAAGTTGGTAGAAACCACAGATCCCCCTCTCTTGTTCAACCCCATACAAAATACTTTAAATATGACATGATTCCTTCAATATGTGTGGTATAATGAAATTTACTACAGAGTGTGAAAGGCAAAAATAAGAATAACCTTCTGCTTTGGACAAAGTTAAATGAACAAGAGGTATACGAACAGATATATTCCATATTAGCATAAACAAATGGCTAAGACTTGAGCATGTTGTACAAAATGTCACTTTAGAAAGAAAAGAATAAATAAATAAGTCAAAAGAAAAACCAAGATAAAAGACGAGAGAAAAGACTAATAACGCATAATTTTAAAGTGAGAAGAAAGAATCTTACTGCTTTACTTCATCAAATTTCAGGTAGTCCAATGCAACTTGCAGCCGACGCATCCGTGAAAACTTCAGATCCCATCCTAACATAGCAGCAATACAAATGAAATTTGGAAATCTAGTTCAGCATTCTTTATTGATGCAGCAATCCATAAGACATCACAAAAAGAAATAGATATAAAAGAGAAAAAGGATGAAATCCCAAAACCAATTTGGATTTGAGAAAAAGCTTGTATTCAATTCATAGTCATCACAAATAGAAATAAAGGTCTGAATGAAAGCACATGTAAGACTTCTCTACTCTCGGAATACATCCCAACAATACATACTCCAGAGCAAAAGCAAATGATACCAAAAATAAAAACTTATCCGAAGAGCATCACTACAAAATTTGCATATGAGAAGGTGATCATTCATTTTTACATCTCTGGATTATTCCGAAGTATTTCTCTGGAGCAAGAACAATTACTAGATAAATGCTAAGTAAAGAAAATCCCATATTCTCAAACAAAAATTAAAAGGCCAAAGAACATTTCTAACAATACCCAGAAGTCGAGAATCCACTCAAATGCTCTCAAGTCTATGAAATGGCAATCGAGATAGCAACAATTTAAAATAATCATCTGCAACATGTCCATTGCATAGACTATTAATATGGAAACTGGGTTTAGTGTTTACCTTCAATTAACTACAATAAAGATGCGTGAACGGCTAAAAGGGTATGTTACTAAGAGCAGTTACATATTGTACATAAAAGGACCATCAAATAAAACATTGGCAACAGCTATGATTCTATTCGACAGTATAACTGAGTTATATAAAACCTTTTTACAATTTAAATCTACTTAAATTAAAATTTCAAAGGAGTTACACTTATAGGCTCCAGCTATGATGCTAGTCAACAACAAGATTGCGTGAATAATACTTTGTTTACTATCTACAACAAGCAAAACCTGCCACTATTAAAGGAGCTCAACTTCTATAGGAAGTGGCAATACTAATTCCATAAAATTTCCCCACTGCCAAGCCCATATAACCTCATGACTACACATTCGAAACCAGTTCTATAAAAACAATACTCACCTCGGAACACAGGCCAGATATTCCAGCCTCTTTAGTAGCCACAAAATTTCCATCACTATCTAAATTTTTCCCTTTTCTAGAACTACAAAATTCATAATTTTCGGTTTTAAATTAAAGGAGTAATAAAGATCAGTTAACTAGAGCCCAGGATCAATGCAAAGAGTTAAATTAGTCACCAGCATCTTGGGATATCAGCGGCTAAACCCAAACCACCATAACTAAATATCCATTATGAATTTGAACAGAATAGAACAGACATTGATTATCAAGAAGATGGCAGTTCTGTATAGCCAATTAACAGTTCAGGACAAGCCTCATAGACAGTAGAAAATATATGAATAAGAATGATGTTTAGAATGCTGAGCATGATAGATGGTAAAGAAGACAATAAAAACACATGATATGGAAAACAATTGTGATCACCAATATTTACTGACATATTCAAATATATTGTATTAAGTTCTTTCTCACCATTTTCCAAGCATAAACGATCCGCCTCTTCAGGACCTTCATAGAGAAGAACTCTATCCAAAATTTCAACTTTCCAAGGTGACCATAACATTTTTGGCTCTTCCAGTCCCAGAATATTTTTTGCATGACATCCAATGCCAGTACCAATATCTGATTGCTGATAAGAAATGGTTTCAGTGGGAAGGAGATTTGATGAAACCGAAACAGAAGGGAGAACAACCGAAAGACCACCATCAGTCACCAAATAAAAACAACCCTGGAAAGTACAACCGACAGCTTCTCCAATAGAAACTTCTTCTCTCCCTTGGAGAGAAAATTTTTTGCTTCCCGAATTCAAGAATCTATGATCGTGAACTACTGAGTCTGTGTGCAAATTAAAATGTACAATTTGAGAGCTCTTGTGGTCCTTGACATTATGCCTTCTAATGAGCCGAGAAATCCCAAAAGGAGAAAAACAAATACAGTCATCATCGCAATATCTATCTGTTGGAAGAAAAACCTTTCGCATATGGTGGAAATGTACTTGTGAATCACGAACTTTCTCATTCATTACTTTTGAGGCAGCAGAAAAACCATTCAAGACTGAATCAGTTAGGCACCCATTTCCATAACGTTTCCAGCCACCAATTTTCTGAAGAATATTGTTTCCAGTATTACCACAAAAGGAAAAAATTTCATTCGTTTTGTAAGAGCTATTTAAATTGCAAGAATTTGAAGAACCAATATATATCCTTTGATGGCTTATATCAGAACTCCCTACATCCCAACCAACTAAAATCCCAAGTCCTAAATGTTCATAATGTGAAAGCAATTTTTCAAATGCATAATACTTGTCTGGTAGACAGTCCCCAGCATATATCACATACACTATATTGAATTCATCAACCACAGCCAAAAGAGATGTATATGACGCAGCAAGTAGCCTCTTAAAAGTTCTTCTAGCAAACAAATCACCATGCTGATAATTGGACTGGCTTTGTATATCATCATCTAGAGTTGACCTTTCTGGTTCATGCAAATTCGCAAAACAGTTCAACTCGCATGCCCTTAAAATATCAAGATGTGCAACATTCTCAGCAGACACTGCATCATAAAAGAACACTACGCCAGAAGCATTGAGGCAAATAAGAAAATCATCAGAAAAGTGGAAGTCTTTCCAATCATCCAGTGGGCATGTATTTTCATTTTGCGGAAGCTTCACCAAAGAAACCCACTGAATTCCCCAAATATCCAACCTGGCAATGACAATTATATTCTTAATCCTTTTTTCACTTCCATCGCTAGCATTGGCAGATACAGAGTTCATTAGTGTTAAAAGGAATCCAACTAGCTGATGAGAATTGCTAGAGAACACTCTGGAGCATTCGTATGGAGAGCTGGAACCAACATCAGATGTATCCAACTCAACATTTTCATGGGAACCATTTTCTAGATTTCTATTAGTCTCTCGGCAGCTCTCTCCACTTGATGAAGAGTTCTTTTTACTAAGGAATCTCAAAACTGGGAAATCACTAGTAAAAATGCCAAAAGAAACAATTTTCGCAGAGCAAGGAAATGACGATTTCTGAGGAAACCTGGTCCAAATGCCACCCTCATATTCAACAGTTTCAGCTTTAGCGAAAAATGAACGCAACCACCTCTGTGAAGTGCCAGTTCCCGACAATACATCATCCCCAACTCTCTTACTATTCTTGTCTGGAACTCCTAAATTTCCATTTGTGATGCTTTTATCGATGGTATTCTTAGACTCTTCAAAGGACAAATCAATTGTCTTCTCTTCCTTGACATGTTGAAATGATGAGTATGAAGGGCCCCACTCAACCCATCTCCCTTCCTTGAACCCACCCTCTAACACTGTCGCAGGCACGTGGCTCTTATCAGGCTGAGAGAAGGCATGTACCATCACACCTTGATTGCCAGACACAAAAAGAAGTTCTCTAAATGAAACATCTTTGTGCTGATTATAGGTATCCCCCCACACACCCCAAGCCAATGACTTTACATCACAAATAAAGGGGTAACCCTTGGACCTTGAAAATCCAGGTTCAAAGGAAATACCGTTATCAGAATCTGTTGCTGATCCAGAAGTGCACGGAATATCATCCTTTAAATTAGACCTACAAGCTAATAAATCTAAATTTTGGGGACTCTCGTCATGGCAACTTTCAGAAACATCAGCATCTAAAGAGCCCCCTGCAAACCGAAAGGGAAAACTCAACAACTGTAAAAGTAAATCAGAAAACCCATGCAATTGAAACCAAGAGCACAGCAACAGCAAGTTATTGATTAAGGGAATCCCCAAAATCAAGACCTTACAACCTAAACAAAAATGCAATACAATTTTGGCAGTCTAGAAACAGAGAATAAGAAATATTAACCTGTGGTCAAAGGAAGTAGCAAAGCTTGGCATTGGTATGAAAGCAATAAAAGTAACTCCCTTTTCGGAGATATAAAGGCTTCACGATATTCTGACAGATTGAGTGGCAACTCTGAGGGACCCCATTTATGTAACTGCAGTATAGCAGGACCCTCACCACTAGCAGAACGGTCCATTCTGTTCATAAGCAGATGCAGACCATAAATATTACAATCATACCAAAATCTAGGTCTAATTCCTCCAATGCACTTTAACTTTAAACACTGCCCTGCGTAACCAACCTAATATGCACTCCAATCTACATGCTTATGCCTATGTAATCAGAAGAAAAACGCATTCGTAAAATAATCATTGCAAAACAATACATGGAATTGTGCAGTTCATTTTAATGCACAAGTTCCAATAGGTATTCCAGTAATCGAACTGATAAGATAAATCAATCACATTTTTCTCCAGTTCAATGACTTCGGATTTTGATTAAATTTCATTCGGTTGCATTCATAACAATTTTTACTAAACAAAAAAAAAGGATATAATTACTAAGTTAGCCTAAGTTAACTGTCAATTTATTAGCAAGTTAACAACGTTTACTATAGCGTTTAAAAATCACTCCATTTCTTCCTTTTACACTCATTCAGTTTTTTCAGCAACCAACCGAAGTTAACCAATATCACCCCACGTAGTAACTTAGAAATTGGGAAAATTTATAAATAAATTCAAAAGGAAAAATGAACCAAGCATCAATTAGAAGATTAAAATACGATTAAACAATAAGATATCAAAAAATAAACCTAAAAATTAGATAGGAAAAAGACTATAAGATTAGATTCTAGAATGAACCTGGAGAAGTTAAAACGGATAACGTCAATTGATTAACGACATCTTCAGGAATCACAAGAGCTCCGAGCTTTTTCTCAGTAAACAAGATTGTTAATTCTCTTTACGTGCTTGTTCTCCTCTCCTCTCTTTTCTCCTTATTTCAGGAGGATTCGAGAGAATTATTATTTTTTATTTCCGATCGAAGACGACAGGTACGTCGAAGTATGAAAGTTCGGGGAAGAAAGAAGCCAAGGAAAAGGAGGGGCTTTTTGATAATTTCAATCTTTTCTTTTCTTTTCTTTTCTTTTCTTTTCTTTTCTTTTCTATTATCTTAGCCTGGTTTGAAAGGGGGTTAAAAATAAGGGGAAACTAATATAAATGTCAATGAATTTACTTTAAAAACTTCAATTTTATCACTGAATTTGGGTTTTTGGATTTAATGTGTGTGCCTTTAGCTGTCAACGCAGATGATGTATCAATTTGGTTATGGTGCGTTTAATTCTAGAGAATAAAATTTATTTTTATTTTTATTTTTTAAAAAATAAAAAACGTGTTTGGTTGTAAAAATAACTTTTAGAAAAAGAAAATAAAAATAAGTAGAAATTTGAAAACATAAAAAGATCTTTTCACTGAAAATATTTTAGGAAAATATAGAATATAAAAATAAGAGATTTTTAATTTTAACCAGGTTCTAATTCTTCTAATATCATTTTTTAGAATATTGGTTTATTTACTCATATTTTATTTTTTATTATTATTATAATATTTTTTAACTATATTTTATTACAATTATTTAATAATTATTTTTTCATTTCTATTTTGAAAAACTATATACCAAATACATTTTCACTATTTTCATTTTTGAAAATAACACCATCTCTATTAACCAAACGTGTTTTCTAATTTTTAGAAAACTGAAAATAAAAACAAAAAATGAAAATATAAAATATTTTCTAAAATCAAGCAAAAAAATTATTTAATATTATCGTCTTCAACAAAATTAGGGTTATTCTCACTTATTTTTTGCTACTATCGACTTTCAACGTCTCTTACGGTCATTTTAGACACCAACAAACCGATCTTGTCGAATGTCACAGACCGCAAGTTCGTGTTCAAAACACATACGCATATAGTTTTGATTACTCACCGTATTATACATGTTTTAGAAATGAAATCTCATTTCAAAATGAAATCTCATGCACATGTTTATAGTTTTGATTACTCATCGTATTATACATGTTTTAGAAATGAAAGATGTTGCAAATGATCATACATGATGATTATTGAGAATGAAGCATGGTTCATGAAAGTATAGTTTGAGAATACTAAAATGCATGGTTTAATGTGTTTGAAATTGGATTGATTTGATGCATATGTAAAATAGTGAGGTAATGTTGATTTATGGAATATATTGGCAAGTGGCTGAGATTAAAATGTTATCGGATATAGTTGGCTAGCCATAGGGGTTTAAAGTGCACTATAATAAGTTGCCTCATGGTGTCGAGGTGGGTAATTGTTCCGTTGCTCCACCATGAGAACCACAACGGTCGAGGTGGGTAATTGCTCTGTTTTCTCCCGCTGGTAGATTTATACATCATAATCGTTGAGGTGGGTAATTGTTCCGTTGCTCCAGTTTGAGGATGTATGTGAAGTGGTCGTAGGAACCACTTGGGAAATCCGTGTATCCGAAGTGTTTTATAAAATGGAATGGTACTGGTTTTGAGTCACTTGAAAGCCAACATATGAGATAATGTATCATAAGAAATGGATAATGTTTGTACAATGTGATTTATACATGAGATGCTCTTTAAGCTTGTTATAGAGATTATGTGATATAAAGCTTAAATTGAGGTTGAGATAGAATCCATGATACATGTGCTGAAAATGATTTAAATGTGCATATTCGAGATGATTTGAGAAGCACGAGATGATCTTGCCTTGAGACATTCACACTTGGTTTTAATTAAAATGATTTTAATTGCATTGATGAGTGTTTTTGAGATTTCCTCACTAAGCTTATAGCTTACACTCTCATTTCTCATCAATGCAGAGAAATAAGCCTTTTCGAACAACGAGTACGCAAGGGGAAATCCAAGGGCTGAAGCATTTTCAAAGTATGGTTTATAAATACCAAGTAGTAATAAGAGGCAATGTGACCAAGTTGTATTTGGGAGATGTATTTTGGTTACTCCCTGTTTATATAAGTTTGGTTTGATGTTTTGGACTTGTAAGGTGCTTAATGCTTGGTTTTGAGGGGTTGAAAAACAATATGCATGCTTGGGTAGAAATCACGCCTTTAGGGGTTTGCTTTGAATATGCTTTGTTGCGTATGATCTCTACCATGCTGCTATGATTGAGGTATTGATGTTTGTGAAGTCTTATGATGTTTAGATGTTGTTTGGAGTAAGTTAGGTTGAGCCAAAGTGTCATATGTTAGACCTAGAGGTCATTACAGGTCTGTCCGTACCGGTACTGGTCCTTTGGGATCAGTACGCGGAGACCTTACACTGCTCAATTTAGGAAAAATTGTCTTGTCGTATCGGTATGCCTAGGGACCTTATCGCTACACTTGGCTGGGAAATAGGCCTGGTGTCGGTACATGGGTAACCGTATCGGTACGCCCTTTAGCCACTGGATTTCTAATTTTTGAAATACACTTACCCGTATCGATACGAGTGAGAACCATATCAGTACGCCTTTGTAATTTTCACCCGTTGCGATATGGTAATGGCAAGTACCGGTACGCCAGTCGTTATTTCAGTTAAGATGTCTTTCGAGGTTTATAATCTTTGCAATTTAGTCATTGTTTCATAATTATGCAATTAAATGAGTTTGGATGGTTATTTTGAGTTGATATTTAACATGAATGTATGAGATATGACTAATTAAGTATTGGTAACTTTAATTTCATGAATGTCCTCTTAAATACTTGAAATTACATTTTAGTCCCTGTAATACGATTTTGTGCACTTGGATGTCGAATTGACGCCCGATTGAGTTGGAATTTTCACCATAACCAGCATGATCACCTTAGGACTTAAATATGCATTTAGATAAGATGAAAAGAAAATATGGACCATTTCAAGGTAAATCTTTCGGGTTTATCTTGGCAAACCCTAATGTAGCTCGTTCGGTTCGGTCTTGCGACTAGACCAGGTCAAGTGGTTTCACTTATAGGACAGTATTTATGGAATGACCATGACAATAACAATGTGAGCATTTTGCCATTATGTGACAAGATGAATTATTGAAAATTATTTCTTTTTCTTTTGTTAAGCTTTCAAGCTTAACTTTCAAATCAAGATTTTCTTTTTCTAAAGCTCTGTTGCTTGTTTTTTGAAAACTCTAAATCATTTTCCAAAATTTAATTTTGGTTTTCAAAATCCAAATTTATTTTTAAAATAAATCATTTTCGAATTCAAGTTTAGAAATCATTTTCTTAAATTTTGAATTCATGGTCTCAAATTCCAAAAACAATTCATCAAAAGCATCTTGTAACTTATTAAATGAATAAGAATTTGAATTATTAGAGTTAGAAGATATCTTTGGCTCATCGAGAGCCAAAACACCATCCACCTTAGGGATTGAGAGGAGGTTTGTACAAAATGAAGCATCATCTTTCTTCTCCCCCTTCTTATTGCCGTAGAGTTTCTCAAGCTTCTCCCATATTTCTTTGGAACTTTTGCATATAGAGACCTTCTTAGAAACATCTTCATTAAGGCCACAAAGAAGAGTGTGCATGGCCTTGGCGTTTAGCTTTGCCTTCGTGTCATTTGCACTCTTTTGTTTTTTCTTCTTCTTAGGAACTTCCAAGTATTCATTTTTAATGATATCCTAAACCTCAAAATCAAGAGATTTGATTAAATACTTCATGATGTTTCTCTATTAGAAGTATGTTCTCCTTCAAAGAGCAGAGGACACGATATAGAACGACCTTCTTCAAATCTTGCCATTTTTCTTGATCCCCAGACTTCGAGCAAATGATCTTTACTCCCGAATGTTAGTCATTCGATGAAGACGAGTCTCTGATACCAATTGAAAGGCTTGTAGCACGCTCGAATCAATCTCTCGAAATTGAAAAAAGGGTTGATTTTTTCTCTTTGATGAATTGGCTAAAATCGATAAAAAAATAAGCAGTTTGCACAAAGATTTTAGAGTGGTTCGACTACCCAACCGAGTATACATCCACTACCTTAGCACACCACTAAAGATTTACCAATTCACTATGAATTCTTTCCTTTTTATAGGCTAAAAAGGAAACCTTTACAACCCTATCTTTGACTGGCTAAGTTAGAATCACTCTAGTTTTTACTAAGGCTAAACTAGAACCTCTCCCTTTTACAAGGTTTGTTTTGGTAAACTAAATAGCTCACAAGGTGGGTGTTTACACAATTGAGCTCACAAGAAAGAGTGAAAAGATTTACGATTGAAGCACTCTCTAAACTATGTACATGAAATAAAAAAATAAGATTTAGACTCAAATTCTCTTGATCATTTTGTTTGGATATGTTCTCTAACCATCTTCAATTGTTCAAGGTCTTCTTTTATGGTGTGGAATGAGTTCCTATCCATTGGAGACCATTGGGGATCAATTGGAGCTGTTGGGGATAATTTCCATGCTGAATTTCCTAATCTGGAGCTGTTGGTATCGGTACACGAGTGTGTGTATCAATACGCTCCTTCTTATGGAAATAGTCGTTGTGCTTTGATTAGCCTGCGCATATCGGTACACCTATATAGCGTATCGGTACGACCTGTCATAGAAATAGCCGTTGGGGTAGTTAAAAATATATGGGTATCGGTACACTTCAATGCATATCGATACGACCCCCTCCGTATCGATATAGCTAAGTTTGTACCGGTACGGGTTCTGGGTTTTTCCTGTAGCTAAAACCCTAATAGGTATCGATACGGCGGAAATGAATATGCTTCATTGTAAATGAGTTTGACGATGTAGGCATGCTTATATCAAACCACAAACTGAGCATGTGCTACAAATTTGGCAATTTACAAGCTGCCATTTTCTTGTATAATGTTATGATTGTGAAGAAATATTTTTCTCATGCCAGCTTGATCATTGGGTATTTAGTTATCATGAGGAATTGTTTGACTCATCTGCATCTGAAGTGTGGGAGTTTAGAGGAAGATGAACAAATTTTGCAAGTTGTTCTAAATGTCAATGGTGCTTATTCTCATTTCAAGTGGCCTATAATTTGCAGCTTCCTAGTAGATTTCGAGTGCACTTTATATTTCATGTTTCTCAATTCAAGAAACATTTTGGTACAACTTTAATTCAGTTTGACTAGATTGAGGTGGTAATTGAGGGAACTATCAACACAAAACCTTCAAGTATCTTGGCACGAATGATGGTTGAGCGAGCTTTGAATCTTAGTTTATGTCATGATGAGCTGATTTCAAATGACAACCAACCGGACATTGATGCTATTATCGAATGTGAAAATCAAGATGAGGAGTTTGTGGAAGTGGTTGTTGTAATGTTTGTGCGAGATGAAGCTAAACATGGTGTAAACATTGGTGTGGAGTGTAGGGTGTCAAATATGCAATTTGAGATTAATTCTGTTGGGAGTGAAGCTATGGTCATTGAGATGAATTTAAGAATCTCTAGAAGTTTGGGTTTAGCTTCAAAACCCCAGGGGTTTCCATTACAAAAATATTTATGAAGTTGCCAGTGGGGTGTACATTCGATCATATTTTTAATGATATTATTAGGAAGACTCTAGCAAGTTTTGATCATTCTATTGATTATGGGGTGAGTAAAATTCTACGTTTTGTGTTTTAGAACTTCTGTAGTTCTCTACCAATATGGACAACTCAGATGGCATCTGTTGGTGAACATAATTTGACAAATATCCAATTCGATTTTCAGCATCATGGACAGGGAGGTGCAAGTTTGGAAATGGTTGATGGTTACTCGGTAAATTCTGTTTCTGTCCTTTATATTTCGAGCCAACTTGAAACTTTTAATCTTCCACCATTGTTGAAAAGTGTTACTGCTTCTGAGTTGCATACGATTGATATTATTGGAAAATTTGCCAGAAATACGGATCTTTATCTTGAAACATTTAGCACCCAAGAGGAAGAAACTGAAGTATATTACGTTGCTGCCATCAAGTTTCGTGGTGTTAATGATACGACTAACTTTGACATTACAAGATATAATGTTGAAAAGATCATGGGCAGCAATACTCTTCTTTTCAGAGAGCTAGCTAGGCGAAACAATAAGGCCAACAAGTACAGTGCACCTACACTAACCAATGGTGAGACCATTCAACCTGAGGGCAACAATGGGAATGGTTCAGATTGGAAGATGGTATTGTGTCAATCGTCTCAACAAGAAGCAAGTGTTTGTATTACTGTTGAGTCACTTGAACCAAAGTCTGCAAGTACTGGAATTTATCAAAACTCGACTTTCTCAGTGCCTTTGCAAGATCTCATTGGAATTGATTTAGTGAACTCTATGCAGCCAATGATGATTAGAAAAGCTTTGGTTGTTGAACTGAAATTGTCTTAGATGAATGCTAATGAATTGACTGGGAGTGTAACGACTCGAATTTTGGGTTAAAAATTTGGGTCTTGGATCCGAGTTTCAGTATTTTAATATTTAAGATTTAAATTGGGAGAATCGAATTTGGAAGCTCATTAAATGAATTCTTGGATTGATTTGAATAAAGATCTAAAGTTTGAGTTTAAAGGGAAAATAAATAGAAAGACTTGTGGTTATTTATTATTTGTTTTTATCCATTTTGTCGGGAAGAGTGGTGTGGGAGAAAAAAGTGACAGATGATTTGATTGAGAGAGAGAAAATAAAAAAGGGGAATAGGAAAGTGAGAGAAAGAGAGGGGGAGAGCTTCAAAGCCTTGTTTGGCCACTGTCTAGGTCATTGTGACCCTCACAGCTGGTACCATCAGATCCGCCTTGTTAAGACGAGTCGATCGGTGGTCGCCCTGTCATTGCCGCCGCCGCCACTCACCGGGGTGAGAAGAAAGAAGATTCAGTGAAGTTGGTTCGACAAGCTTCGTCGCCAACACCGTAAGCCATCACCTCGAACTTCGAATGCTTCATGAGCATCATAAGTGTAATTGTCTTGCTTTTTAGTATTCACAAAATAGGTAGACGAAAATAAGTATGCTTAGAGACCGATATTATGTGACTTGGTATTTTTGAGATGCATGATAAGTTTGAGAATATTTTGAGACATCGTATGAGCTCTAAAGACCATGTAGGATCGTTTAAATACTAATATAATTGTCTAATTTGTTGATTTACGCGTTGTGTTGCTCGAGTGCTTGAGATATGGAATTGGTATGTTCGATGGAAATTATACTTAATGAACCGATAATTGGTAATATTCGAATAAATGATTATAAAGCTGGGAATTAATATTAAGTGATTAAATGTGCTAGCAAACAAACTCTAATGGTTTTTATAAGCTTTATGGATCGATTAAAGTCTAGTAAATACCGTAACTTGCTAATATGGTAGAAATCATGAGTGGGGTATCTGTACAAGCTTTGGCTGTACCGGTACGTTATTCGATGCTATATCAATACGCTCAATAAGTACCGGTACTTGGGGAAATTTAAGATTTCTAGTAAGCAATGTCTTTATCGATATGCGTATGAGTACTAGTACCTAAGGGTATCGTATTGATACTCGTATTCGAGTACCGATACCCGATAAACGGAATAACATATTAATGCTAATTAAGGAATGGAAATTTGTGAGTAAAATAAATAACCGATTTAATGCCTAAATTAAAGTGATGATGTGGATTAATGAGAATAATTATATACTCCTCCATAATTAATTAACAACTTGGTGATGTAAAACAAATGATGTGTTGACAATTAGCAACAATAGGGAGATCTTTGGGATCAAGTTGCTTGTATGTCGAGTAGGCATTTGTTTGGTTGAGTCAGTTGATTGACGGGATTCAGATACCCAGTGAGAGTGTTGCAACACCATGGTAAGATATTTCTAAATTTACGTTCTCAATACTGTGTGGCCCCAGGTCTCATTCGAAGATACTCGAAGGGGATTCCGAGTATAGAGTGTATGTTCCGATGCTGTGTGGCCCCGAGTCTCACTCCAAGTTGGTGGTTTTACTTTGTGCGTTTTTCCCTAGATGATCTGATAAGATTTCGAGTATGGTTGGGCCTTGCGTGCCATGTATGATGAGTTGCATGATTTGAGCATGTGTTTAGGCGACTAGTGGTAGTGCCACATGTTTATTTATCTCTCCTTATTGCTCGTACTAGCTTGCATGCTTATGTTTATGATTAGCATGAAGTATAGTAGAGTAGATGTATGCCACTGAGCTTTGTAACTCAGCGCTTAGAATCATTGTTTCTGTGCGTAGGTTGGTAGATCGATCAAAAGCTCGATAAGCACTATCAGTATAGGATTCCAGCACGCGGTGTTTACCAGAGTACGATACTTGTATTTGTTAGGATGAGTATTCATAGGACCTTACATAGTCGAGTTTGTAACTTTATTTTGAAATACAATTTTGATATACAATGTATAAACTTGGAGCTCCTATTTTGTAAATTGGTTTATGTTGTTTATTTTATTATATTAAGTAATGGATGGTAAACTTTTTGAATAAAGGCTAAATCTATGGTTTTTAAAACAAAAAATTTTTAGGTCAGATTTTGGGTGACCCAAATATAGCACTTTAGATCGGGATCGGGGTGTTACAGGGATTGGAAAATTACTTTTAACCATTATGAAGGTCTTATTGTTGTTGCTAGAGCCAAATGTAGTTGAGAAGAAAAGAGCACATGGAGATATTTGGTCAAACCATTTAAAGACAACAAGGATGATCCGATATTGTTCAAGGACTGCTTCTTCAAAGACCTTGGCCTACTGTCTTTTCCTCTAATCCTTGAGGACATTATTTCGAGGGGGAAGTTTTGTAATGCACCATTTTAATTAAAGTTAAAAACAATGTCACTTTCAGTTGTTTAATTTTTATAAGTTGTTTTTAAGCATACGTGGTCATTTTAGACCATATAAAATCTTGCTCATACTCAAATATTGTTCGGTCCCTCTAGACTAGATGCATGAACTGATATCTTATCTCATCCATATGAGCCTCACTGATGTACTTCTTTCTGAACTCATCCAAGAAGACATCCCATGTTGGAAGTGCAGGCTGCAGACCCAACTCAACAGTCTCCCACCACTCATGGGCATTGCCCTTAAGAAGGGAGACAATACAATCGAGGTCATCCTCCAGACTCTCCCTCATCTATCTCAAAATCCTTTGAGTGTCTCTCAACCACTGGCCAGCTTTGATCAGGTCATCCTCACTCGAACCTCACATATCGATGAAGTCTCTCCACAAGGGTCTTGCGAGGCATGTCAAAAAACCTCAAAATTGCTTGCACAATCTGCAAAAGAGCATAAGTAAGATCATGGAGGTGGTTCGCCCTTTCGCTTTCAGTATCTCTCAGAAGGCTCATGTCCCCAACATCTGGGACAAACTCCATACCGAAGTCTTTCACTTGAAAGATATGACTCTCCTCATGACTCTCCTGGTCATGACCGACGTCACCTACCATCGAATTTATAAAATTACAAGGAAACAATACAAAACCATCAAGATTCTCAGTCTTGTAAGAGTACAACTTAAATTTAGGAGCTTGTATTCACTAAAAACCTTACCACGACCTCTATACCACCCTGGGGTTTCCTAGAACTGGCTAAACCTAGGCTATGATACCATTAAATGTAATACCCTGATCCCAATCCTAATCCGAAGTACTACATTTGGGTCACCCAAAATCTGACCCATCAAATTTACAATTTAAAACCACAAGTTTAGCCATCATTTAAAAACATTAAACATCCATAATTTTGCATAGTAAAATCAACCCATATAAATCAGTTACAAAATAGAGCTCCAAGTTTAAAATATTGTATATCAAAATAATAAAGCAAATAGAGTTTGCAGACTCAAAATTGTGAGGTCCTATGAATACATAAGCCCAAAACTAAATACTAAGCAATGTGCTATAAAGCGATGTAGTACTGGAAAATCCCTTCTCGATGTGCTCTTCGGCCAGAAGTAACCTACTAATTTGCGAACAGAAACAACGATTCCAAACGCTGAGCTTACAAAGCTCAGTGGTACATTTTTGCTCTACCATAATTCGTGATTATCATAAAATAAGCATGCAAGATAAATATTGTCTAGAAAGCATAGATAAGGCTTCGTAATCTATGAGTTATTATCTAGCCTATACTAGCAAGAGTTCTTAGATCACATATCTCAAGGCATCAATAAGTATATAAGAAGTTTTACATGTTTCACAATGCTTCACAGTACTCGAGATCACCGAGCCTATCGAGCAAGTTCATACTATACCATGATCCCTCAGCCATCGGGTACATAAACTATCATCTATAGCATCTACACAGCATACATAAACAAATCCATGCATCATCTACATAATGGCCACTGAAGCCCTACTTTACCTGTGCTTACACAGTCGTCAGGTTACCTCTGCTCACAAAGTCGTCGGGTTACCCGTGCTCACACAGTTGTCGAGTTACTTATGCTCACATAGTCGTCGGGTTGAATGGATTATATCTGGATCACCATAGCCACGAATACATCCTGAACGTACTTGGATCATATAAGCCACAAGTAGTCCTTACCTAAGGTCACTTATCCTATCAGGTTACTCGAGCTCACATAGTCGTCGAGTTAATTACCTTATCCAGATAACCATAGCCACGAATAGGTTCCTAACCGCACCTAGATCACTTAGCCCGTGGGTACGTTAGATTTATTTGTTCACACAATCCTAAGTACATATCCCTTTATATAAGTACCATAGTACTGACTATGGGACACCCAAATTCCTTTACACCAATCATAAGATAATACATGCTCACAGAGCATTCATACACCTCACCAAGAGGTAAGTGGCATGATGCTTTTTGAATAGTGTGTGCACTTTAGAGCAAGTATACTCATCGATCAAGTAATAAAGTGATGAAGTAGAGTGTCGAACCCATGAGGATTGGATCAATAAGTTATAATTTGCCTTAACTTTAAACGTTCCTAATGTTATCATTGAAACCATATTGGAATTTAAAAGGCCATTTACAACTTAAACAAGTTTAGCAATTATACATGCCACTATAATAATCAAACCTCAATTAGGATGTCATTATTGTGATTACATGTTGAGCTTTCCAATATTGATGCAGTGTTCTTCTTATTTCCATCTCGAATTACCTACGTGTGTACAGTAAAACACACGCTAAGTATAAACTTAGTGAGGCATAATTGATATTAATAATAACATCATAAATACTAATGTAGTATTAGCACAAATAATGCATAAACCGCCTAATCAATGAACTCATTACCAGTCTCTTCTTCTTGTCACTCTTAAGCTTCCAAAGCTTATAAACCTAAAATATCAGTACATTTTATCATATTGCCCAAGTTTAGAATAGAAATATTAAGGTATGCCCGCAACACCAAAGTGTTGTCATCGTACCAAAGTACGGATAAAACCCACAACACCGAAGTGTTGTCATCGTACTGAAGTACAGATAAAATCCATAACACCGAAGTGTTGTCATCGTACCGAAGCATGGATAAAACACACAACGCCAAAGTGTTGTCATTGTATAGAAGTACGACTTTAGTGCCGAAATACTGAACAGAACAACTATAAAATTCATGGTATACCATCTTATACCTAACCTCTTAATAACCATACATGGGCATATAAATAAATATTATTTATACAATTAATAATTCATGTTATAAATAAACATGTTAGGGCAATTTATACTCTATCATTAGTTAAATTAATACATCTTATAATAACCTATGACTGGCACCATTACCTTTACCACAATTGGTAAAATCTTGTAGGCAATCTCAATATAAGCTTATCTCATCGTATATCACATATGGAAATGCATAAATGGACTCGCCTTAACACTTCTTATGCCAGACTAATTTGAATAAATTGAGAGAACTTCAAGGTAGGTCCTTTGCTCTATCTTCGGAATTTCCAATTTCTCGTATTTACTTGAGTTCTACGCATTCACCCCTTACATGCACAATTAAAATATCAATATGACACTCATTTATAATTTGTCAGCCTGCGCTACCCTCAAAGAAATAATTCTATATAATAATATAAATCTCAAAATTCGATTCTATTTGTTCTGAAAGAAACTAGATTCGATAAGATTTTCATCCATACAAACTAATAGCCTAAATTCAACTCGTACAATTTATGACGAATTTTCAAAGTCATTGCTAATGTTGTCTCGTAAAATTCCGCTGCCCTGTTTTCTTGACATTTCACCGGCCAAAAATTCATAAATTTTAGTACAGACATCAGAATCAGTCACCGTTTGTCGTGAATGAAACTAGAATGACACACGGTTTTAACAATATATGGCTCACTTTCTAATTATTTTTATAGAATTATTTGTGAATTTCTAAACCTACTTCCAACATGAAGCTTCTAGGAAGATTTCACTAAACTCAATCTTTAGCTTCTTTAACCATTCCAAAATTCCTCCAAATACACACCAACTTAAATTCATGTATCATGACATCATGCAGCATTCAAGAATCACTTCATATCATATGGATTTATATATTGGTTTATCACAAACTAATATTTTAATTTAACACAAATTAGTATAAGAGATTGTACCCACCTTTACCACAACTTGCTCAAACTAACACGTAAGAATCAAAATGACTTCAAGCTTGATTATTTACCTTTCAAGCTACCTTCAACTTGTGCTTGTTTGTGTGCTTTGTACACCAATTACATAGAAAATACAATTCAAATTCTCAAATTAGAACATAGTTATTCCTTGCACAATGCTTGAAGAAAAATTCTAAGTAAATTCTTTCTAGGTACATTTGAAGTAACAAGGTTTCCAACACTTCAATTTAACGTTAAATTCCATAATTCCATCAAAACCCTAAATTATTTCTTTCAAGAATTTTCAAGGACTAAATTATCAACTTTCACACTTTACTTCCAATTTCAATAATTTTACCACCAAGATAAATCTTAAATGATGGTAAATCACTTAAACACTTCAAATAAAAATTTTCACAATTTCTCCTTAAATATTCATATATGTCGACCTGATCCCTAGCCTTCCATTGTTGGATTTTTGCTTCAAACAACATTTTAAAGCATGTAAAACAATTTATTCTTCATGGCAAACCTCCAATTAAAATTCAAACATCAAACCCTAAATTCCTTCAAACTTGTCAAATTGTTAACTTCTATTCTAACATGAATTTCAACTTTATTCAAGCATGAAAAATGATAAAAACAATACTTAATCCTTCATATTCCATCTTCATTTCACTTGAATCTCAAAATCCTAAATTATCTCTCTTCCATTTCAAGAACATACATCCATCAAAACCATGAAGTGGTGGTACCAAGTTAAAGAGAATCAATGGAGAACAAAATTGTTTTTTCATGCCATGACCCTAAATCCAAGTATTTAGGGATGAAAAATCAAAAATTGAAATTCTTACCTTTGCTCTTTGAACCTCACGACATGCAGAAGAATGGAAGACTTATCTTTCATTTTTCCTTTGTTCATTTTTTGCCACTTCTTGTCTTTTATTTCCGTAAATAGTAAAAATATCTTCCTAATAGTAAAATGACTATTTTACCCTTGAATCCAAAGCTCCACATTATGCCACATGTCACTTTTCTTCATCCAAATGCTAGGATTAAATTCTTAGTTAGTAGTTTACAACTTTGCCCTTGTAACAAACTTTAATTTCAATCTTATCCTCTTTAATCAAATGGTTAGGATTTAACATGGAAAATCAACTTAAATCCAAGGGTTCTAATTCTTCCAAGTGTCCTTCATTATCATAACATTAGGAAATGGCCTCTTTGCCCCTAAATCCAATAGCTAGAATTAATTCTTGAATTTTTGTTATTCGATCTGATTATCCGAAAATTCCCCAAAAACTTTAACAATTAATTCCCTTCAACTGAAATCCTGAACCAACCTCGTAATCTTATTTCCAACCACTTCTCATAGGTAAACTATCTATTTACGAGATAAAAGTTATTTATGGGAAAATTACCATTTAAGGACTTAAACTTTTCCAAACTTTTCACTTTAGCCACCAAACTTTCATTCTATTCACCTTAGTCACTTTACTTTAGGAATCAAACTTTCAATTTTGTCATTTTTGTCACTGACCAAATTTTGGGTATTACAATTCTTCCCTCCTTATGAAAATTCATCCTCTAATTTTCTTACCTGAATCAATCAAATACTAATACTAATACTGCTATTCTATCTTCATTTTTCTTGGAATCAAAACAAGATTCTTATCAATCATAAACAACTTAATAATTTGTCTTGATTTATTCTTATCTTGCCCTTACATCCTCTTTCCATACTATGCTTCATATGGATTCACCTTATACCAAATTGATAACTACTATTGTAAGTAAATTTAGCTTCTGGGAGATATTCTCCCCATGAGCCTTAGAACTTGATTACATGAGCTTTAGTATATCTCCCAACATCTTAATTGTCTTTACAGATTTGTTCATTCATATGTATACGAAAAGAAAATACGATAATTATACTGAGTCCTTAATACCTTAAGCAATAAACTCCAGAATCTCGAGATAAATCTCAAATTTCTATCGTACACAATGAAAACGTATCACACATTAACCTTACAATTTATCTGATGCACATCTGGCATACTTATTCATAAAATAATTATTAAATATGTTTACAATTACTCAAATCGAGTCTCTCTTATTCGGGTTCAATAGCAAACCACAAACATCTATTAGACTTGATTTTAAAGTCTTCGTTTTCTTCATTTTCAACTTACTTAATTTCCGCTAGGCCTTTTTCATCTTTCAACTTAAATTCTTTCATTCGATCTAATAAAATAGGCCTAAGTTGAATTTGTAACCAATGTACCATCCTTTCTCAATGACAATTATGCATTCAATACTTTTAAAATAGAGTACAACTTTTGGCTAAGTTCATCAGCTATTGCACTAGTCTTTTCAGATTGATAGTCAATCCTAGCATCATAACCCTTGAGAAGTTCTATACATCTCCTTTGTCATAGGTTTAGGTCTCTTTTGGTTCATTAAATAATTTAGGCTTTCTTAATTGGTAATGTTATATTTTCACCATACCAATAATGACACCAAATCTTCAAAGCAATATCACTACAACCAACTCTAACTTATGTATTGGACGATCCTTCTCGTGAGCCTCAAATTGCCTTGATACATAAGCCACTACTAAATTTTCTTGTATCTATATGTATCACAATCCATTATGGGAAGCATCACTATGTAGTGTAAAAATCCTTGCTAGTAATCAAACTGTACATTACACTAATGCTTCTGTCAGAATATACATTTACACAACCTGGCCTAATATTTCTTTCTCGCAGAATCCATAATACCATACAATGGTATAATCATAAGTTTTTATAATCTTTAAGTACATCAAAGTATCATTAATCAATATCATAAAAATCTGTTCCAACTATAGATAAATCTCTCTGTTCATCAAATCCATAATTTTCATTGGAACATTAATAAGACAATAAGGTATCATTACGAACTCATAGTGTTTATACCTTATCATGAATGCAATTTTAAGAATATTCTCCTTCTTGACCTTCACTAGGTAATAATATAACCAATGATCAATCTTAAAAAAATAATGTTGTCTCCTTTTATTGATCAAAATGATTATCAATCTGGGGCAATGAATACCTATTCTTCACCGTTACTTTGTTTAACTGACAATAGTCAATACACAATTTCATCAAACCATGTTTTCTTTTTCACTAACAATACTATAACTTTCCAAGATATTACTTGGATATATATAATTTCAGTTCAACAATTCTTGTACCTGGACTTTTAATTCTTTTAGTTTGACAAGAATCTCTATATCATGTCAGATAAAACTTTAATCTTAAATTTCCTTTCCTGATCAAGTTGTAGTTATGGTGATTTCTTAGGGAACACTTCTTCATATTAACAAACAGTTAAGATACTTTTTGAGTGCACCTTGGATACTTGTGCATCTGCAAAATGAGTTTGAAAATTTTATATCCTTGTGATAGTTATTTTCTTATAAACACTGCTGAATCACATTGATCAAAAAATTTAATCTATTTCTTATCATTTCAATCTCTAAACTTTCTGCCTTTTTCAGAATTAATCACTTCAAGCAACAATTCATTACAGTACAATGGGCAGATAATCAACCCATACCTAGAATAATCTCAATTCATATAAAGGTAACTTCGTTAGATTTACTAAAAATTCGAATACATAAATTACTATAGATTAAATCTTACAAATTCAATTTACCACTATATTGTAAGTCCTTATCATTTTAAACTTCCATTGATTATCGCACCAAACCCCTTCTATCATAGCCTTTTTATTAAACCAATAGTCTATCGACATTGATTTTCCATTGATACCTCACTACTATTTCTGTAGGTCTCATTCTTATTCAACTATTCTATTGCTTAACGCGATCTCTCAATTTCCGGCATCTATAACTTAATACAATTAATTCAGTTCAGTAAGCAGTTGCATCAAGTCACCGAAACATCAATACAATAACTATGACATCTTAGTAGCATGTATACATTTACTGACTCATACCAGGCTCAGTTTAGAGCCATGACCAATTAAACTTGTAGCTCTGATACCAATAAATGTATCACCCTATTCTCGTATTCGTACATCGAACACGAGACAGGGATATCACAAGTTTACTATCCTTAAATTGCAATGATTATTAAAACAATAGTTCAATTATGATAATTCTGAACCTGAATATTGAGTTTAACATTTTAAGGATTAAAACAAATCAAATATAAGTTATAACTGGCCTTAACTTTAAACATTCCTAATGTTATTATGAAACCATATTGAAATTTAAAAGGCCATTTACAACTTAAACACGTTTAGCAATTATACATGCCACTATAATAATCAAACCTCAATTAGGATGTCAGTACCGTGATTACCTGTTGAACTTTCCAATATTGATTGAATGCTCTTCTTATTTTCATCTCAAATTACCTACGTGTGCACAAAAACACACACACTAAGTATAAACTTAGTGAGGCATAATCAATATTAATAATAACATCATAAATACTAATGTAGCACCGGCACAAATAATGCATAAACTGCCTACTCAATGAACTTATTACCAGTCCCTTCTTCTTGACACTCTTAAGCTTCCAAAGATTATAAACCTAAAATGTTAGTACATTTTATCATATTGCCCAAGTTTAGTATAGAAATATTAAGGTATGCCCACAACACCAAAGTGTTGTCATAGTACCGAATTAACGGATAAAACCCACAACACCGAAGTGTTGTCATCGTACCGAAGTATGGATAAAACCCACAACACCGAAGTGTTGTCATCGTACAAAAGTACGACTTTAGTACCGAAGTAATGAACAGAACAGCAGTAAAATTCATGGTATACCATCCTATACCTAACCTCTTAATAACCATACATGGGCATATAAATCAATATCATTTATACAAGTAATAATTCATGTTATCAATAAACATGTTAGGGCAATTCATACTCTATCATTATTTAAATCAATCAATCTTATAATAACCTATGACCGACACCATTACCTTTACCACAATTGGTAAAATCTTGTAGGCAATCTCAATATAAGCTTTTCTCATCATATAACACATATGGAAATGCATAAAATGGAATCGCCTTAATACTTCTTATGCCAGACTAATTTGAATAAATTGAGAGAAATTCAAGCTAGGTCATTTGCTCTATCTTCGGAATTTCCAAATTCTCGTTTTTACTTGAGTTCTTCGCATTCATCCCTTACATACACAATTAAAATACCAATATGGCATTCATTTTATAATCTTTCAGCCTGCACTACCCTCAAAGAAATAATTCTATAAAAAATCTAAAACTCAAAATTTGATTCTGTTTGTTCTGAAAGAAATAAGCTTTTCATCCATACAAAATAATAGCCTAAATTCAACTCGTACGATTTATGATAAATTTTCAAAGTCACTGCTAATGTTGTCTCATAATATTCTGCTGCCCTGTTTTCTTGACCTTTCACCAGTCAAAAATTCATAAATTTTAGTACAGACCTCAGAATCAATCACCGTTTGTTGCGAATGAAACTAGACTGACACCCGTTTCAACGATATATGGCTCACTTTCTAATTATTGTTATAGAATTATTTGTGAATTTCTAAACCTACTGCCAACATGAAACTTCTGGGCATATTTCACTAAACTCAATCTTTATCTTCTTTAACCATTCCAAAATTCCTCTAAATCATACCAACTTAAATTCAAGTATCATGGCATCATGCAACATTCAAGAATCACTTCATATCATATGAATTTATACATTGGTTTATCACAAACGAATATTTTAATTTAACACAAATTAGTATAAGAGATTGCACCCACCTTTGCCACAACTTGCTCAAACTAACATGTAGAAATCAAATGACTTCCAATTCCAATAATTTTACCACCAAGATAAATCTTAAATGATGGTAAATCACTTAAACACTTCAAATAAAATTTTACACAATTTCTCCTCCAATATTCATAAATGTCGAACTGATCCCTAGCCTTTCATTATTGGATTTCTGCTTCAAACAACATTTTAAATCATATAAAACAATTTATTCTTCATAGCTAACCTCCAATTAAAATTCAAACATTGAACCCTAAATTCCTTCAAATTTGCCAAATTGTTAACTTCCATTCTAAAATGAAATTCAACTTTATTCGAGCATGAAAATGATAAAACAATGCTTAATATTTCATAATCCATCATCATTTCACTTGAATCCCTGAATCCTAAATTATCTCTCTTCCATTTCAAGAACATACATCCATCAAAACCATGAAATTATGGTACAAATTAAACATAATTCAATGAGAACAAATTTGTATTTCATGCCATAACCCTAAATCCATGTATTTAGGGATAAAAATAAAAAATTGAAATTCTTACCTTTGCTTTTTGAATCTCACGACATGAAGAAGAATGGAAGACTTGTCTTCAATTTTTCCTTTGTTCAATTTTTTTCACTTGTTATCTTTTATTTCCATAAATAATAAAAATATCTTCCTAATAGTAAAATGACTATTTTACCCTTAAACCCAAAGCTCCACATTATGCCACATGTTACTTTTCTTCATCCAAAGGCTAGGATTAAATCCTTAGTTAGTAGTTTACAAATTTGCCCTTATAACAAACTTTAATTCCAATCTTGTCCTCTTTAATTCAATGGTTTGGATTTAACATGGAAAATCAACTTAAATCCAAGGTTCTAATTCGTCCAAGTGTCCTTCATTATCATAACATTAGGAAATGACCCCTTTGCCCCTAAATCCAATAGATAGAATTAATTCTTGATTTTTTTTCGATTCGATTATTCAAAAATTCCTAAAAAAACTTTAACAATTAATTCCCTTCAACTGAAATCCTGAACCATCCCCGTAATCTCATTTCAAACCCACTTCTCATAGGTAAACTATCTATTTATGAGATAAAAATTATTTATGAGAAAATTATCATTTAAGGACTTAAACTTTTCCAAACTTTTCACTTTAGCCACCAAACTTTCATTTTATTCACTTTACTTTAGGAATCAAACTTTCACTTTTGTCATTTTGGTCACTTACCAAATTTTGGGTATTGTACTTCTAATTCTCTCGGTGCCTAGAAGTTGATAACAATGAAGCTGAGGTAATACATGTATGCATGAACCCTAACAACTCTATTATCTATTCAAGTTCCCCTTATTAGTCGTTGAAATACTAAACTTATGTCTAAGTCGGATTAAGACTAAATTAACAACATAGCCTCACCGTTCAAATTTTTTTAACCTAACTCTCTCGATATTAAGCCACAGATCAATAGTTAAAAGGCCTCTCTTGATAGCCCTTACAATAACTACGCATGAAGAATGATGAACATAATAGATAATGGAAAAGAACTATAGCATTAAACAGGGTATTCAAAACATAATATCCTAAAAGCAATAAACCCAACTAAAAGTATTTAGCTCATGTCTGAGCCTAAAACATCCATAACAAAAACAATTAAAAACATAGCAGTTTATAAAGCAAGGGATAGAAAAGTGTCAAGCGTCCTCAGCGATCTCCTCCAAGCTTTCTAACTATTGTTGCAGGTCCCGCACTCTTTCAGCCTCTCTTGATGGCTTCTATCGTGTGGAGACTCCTCTAGAACTTCGACTTTGGTGGTTCTCCGTTAGTTTAAGACTAAGGGTTGCCGTCTGTGATTGAGCTACCTTTGTTTGTGGCCCAAGTTTTCTTTATATAGGCGAGAAAGCTAGGTTTTGTAATCCTAAAGCGTGCAAAGCCTCTTTAAGAGGATCTTGCTTTCTTGTTTCTTTTAATAGGTTCCATATCTAGTGAGAATCCACTTAAGCAAAGTTAGATTCATCTCCAACTCTTCTAGCCTCATCAGTTCCTATCGAGAGATATGCTATCCTTCCTGCTTCAGCGTTCCTCCAGCTCTAATAGTTTCTGCGCAAGCACCAATAAAACACTACATTCCCATTAAGAGTTCCAAAGTTTATAACAATTAAGCACATGCAGTGTAATTCCCTAACTATATGCAAACTACTCCTGGATGTAACTATATGGGCTTAAACACATGAAAAAGATAAGTAAAGGGGATATGCAAAATAGGTCATTTACATAGTCATCAAATACCCCCAAACTTGATATGTTGCTTGTCCTCAATCAATGCAAAGTAACCTAAACTAAAGACATGAAAACATAAACAACCCATTGTATCAAAGGTTCCAACTAAACTATGATTTCAAAAATTCCAAAACATGCAGCAGCAGTAATTTATTCCTCAACTATTTTAAAGAAGTATGATGCATTAGAGCTCATAGTTTTGTTCCAAGAATCAGTTCTATTGTAGGTGCAGTGGGTACTGTGTCGCATGCATTCATAACTTAATGGCCTTAGAAAATTCAAGGATTGCTCTCTATTGTTGTCTTAGCATTTCTTTTTTCTTTTAAGTACAATGTTGTACTCACTTAATTCTTTTTAAGTTCATTAAACTTTATCACTGGGCTTCAGCTTATCACGACTACTCTTTAGGCTTGAAGATGGAGTGGAGCAAACAGCCCATCCCTGAGAGCTACGAGCAGGGGCATCATGTGAAGACTTTCATTCACTCTTATGCTAGTACTACTATTCCTACTAGGGAAAGTTAAATGGAGCAAACACAACTCACCTAGTGTACTATGCTAGCAAAGCATATTAGAGTGTCCATCAACAGATTTGCCTATGGCATCGAGTTTTCAATTAATTTTTCTTTATTTTCTTGATTTTTTGGGAGTTAAAATTAAGCGTTTTATTGCTACATTGAGCATTTAGTTCATTCACATTAATTTATACTTTGGCATCAGAGAGTCAACCTAGAATTTCCCTAAGGCTTACTAAGTTTTTAGAAAGTATTCAACATGTGAAATAAAATATACAGTAGTTGTATCACTAAGTTCAAAACACGAAAGCTCTTAACACATTGCAAAACATGAAGCATAGATTCATCACAAGAAATCATGATCAATGCAACAACAATTTCAGAATTAATGTGATCATAGAAAAAGGAACCATAGAAACATATTAGGCTATTTATAGACTATATTTTTAAATTTTATCTAAATTTAACGCAATATATACATGGAATAGTACTCCTCTAAACTTAAGAAGAGCATTATCCCCAATGCAGAAAGAAAAGAAAAACAAATAAAAAATATGCAAATGTATGAAAAACTAAAAAAATGAAAATAAAAACTAAAAAGAAAAGAAAACTTACCCATGGAGTTACTGTGGTGGAGGTGCAGAGCGTCTCACTTGGCTCTTGGTTCGTTGTCCAGTACGTGGCGCGGAGGAAGCAGGTGCATCATGTGGTGGAGAGTCATTGGTGGAGACAGAAGTCTCAAAAGAGTTAGATGATGCCTGCGCCTCAAGTGAGCTTGCATCTTCTCAATGAGTTTAAGGACTCGACCGATAGCGACCTTGGTCCGGGTCTTGGGAGTGTTAATAGATGGAGTTAGAGTGGGTGATGTCTTATCAAGAGAAGGAATGGCCTGATCCACTGATGGTGGCACCTTAGTAGTGTCATCACCAACAAAGTGTATGGGGCTAGCAGGAGTGGATTGGTCAGGGTTGAGGGCCTTGCCCTTATCCTTGGCTCTCATCCTCTTTGCAGGGCAACGAGGCGCATGAGTGGCAGTTGTCTGCTTCTTCTTTCCTTTTCTTGTCTTGATAGTAGCAGCAAGAAGGCTGGGGGATCTTATCTTTTTCTTCTTCTCTTTCTTTCTCTTCTTCTTCTTTCTCTTCTTCAGAGGGTGGTTGGTTGGTAGGTACAGTAGTGGGCTCAACAAAATAATGTTTAGGGAACTAGGGAAAGGCATTAGTGGACCCAGGTGACAACCTATTTAGCAAAGTCCTTGTGGCCAAGTCATTTTCTTTAGCATATTCAAAAAAGGGCTTAAAAAACACTAGCCACAAGTCCCTTGAGCCTTGGTATTTCCTTTGGGTGTGTCCCTATTTGGGCTTCCATCACCAGGTCATTGGGGTCATCACGAATCTGCCATTCTCACATCGGTGGAAATCGTAGAGTGGTGTCCTATGGGTCTGAGCTGGGTGTTCATGTGTGGATTCAATACTTGGGGTCTGGCTTCAAGTTGACCCATTTTAAAACCATAGAAGTGGACGATTTCTATATCCATTATGTTCTAGAAATGTACAGGTCGCGGAACACCTCATCATAGATGGCATTGGTGGCTGCCTTCACAAAGTCAGTATGCTATTTCTCTGCATTATTTAGGCTAAAATATTTGTTGATCATTTTAGCAGAGAAATTCACTAGTTTCACTCGAACAAACGCCGTTTCATTATGGGCTTTGGTAATATGGGTATAAAGCTTACGAACCTGTGAGACATTTATCCATCCTGGCTGTTAGACAAGCTCATCTTAGTCATGAGCAACAATGACTGTACGGATATTTTTATCGAACTGGAGTTTGTGCTCACCAAAGAACTCCAACCCTTCTTTTGGTGTTAGTTTCCTATTTTGGAAAGACTCATAACGCCTTTTTGTCTCAACATTGTAAAAGTTCCTTTGGGGGTCGAGTTCCTTCAGTACTGGAATGCATTTCGAGAAGTAGAAGAAGTGGGCTTATTAGATGGTATGGGGCTAGTTGGTTTATGCGACGTGGGCGAGGTACTTGCACCTGTATTAACGACTATTCTTGTTCTTGCCATAGTGATTGAATGAGGATAAGATTTTAGAGAAAAAAATTCCAGGGTTAGGTCAAGAAATGGTATGGCAGGAAAGGTAGGACGCGTCTTTCTCTTAGGTTTATAAAGTAGGTAGACGGGAAGATGGATGGGTTTCTGAGAGGCTTATTTTTAGAGGAAAAGAAGGTTTAATGGCGTGGGATTGATGGAAAGGACGTATGGCGACATGGGGAAATTATGTAGGGTAAGGTAAAGTAGGAGAGAGAAATTTAGTCTAATGATTATAGAGGAAAGTTAATTTTTTAAATACAAATATTCTTTCCCCTTTTTTTCGAGAATGAGCCCAACCTTGACAAGAAGTCTCTTTACACAATCCTAGGGATGACCTTTTAATACGTATCATTCGTGATAATGCCAAAAATAAACTAAAAGCATTAAATTAAACCTAAACCTAATAAACAAAAAGAAAAATACTAAAAATAAAAACTGTGTTAATTAAAACAAAGTTTGAAAATAAAAATTACAAAAATTAAAAGTGCATAAAAGTAAAAGGGACAGAACTGGATGCCTAGCGTGACTGAAGATTTGTCATGATGAACCGGTGCTCCTTGGTAGGCCTTCAGACATTGTCCATTGACTTTGAAGATTGGGCTATCTATGAGATCCTTGATGTCCATGGCACCTTGTAGATATACTTTGACGACTTGGAATGGGTCGGACCAACGAGGCTTCAACTTTCCCGAGAAAAGCTTCAAGTAAGAGTTATAGAGTAGGACTTTTGGCCCTCAACAAAATGTTGAGGCATGTAACATCCCCTTTCTGGCCTGGTCGAGAATCGGGTCGAAAGGCGTTACCGAAACAATAATAGTGATTGATGCGATGATTTTTATTCAGTATTTGATAATTAACGATGTCATGTTTTACAAACAATACAAGCAATGTCACAAGTTCGACTGATCCAATAGGAAACTGTGATTATCCATTTGGGGACCAATTTAAACTTTTACAAATTCTAGGGACTAATCTATAATTTCAGTATTTTAAAAGGCCTTTTCTGAAATTAACCTTACTATAATGAAATTTAACCTATAGTCAAATGATCATACAAATTTCCATGTTAATTAGAGTTCATTTATTAGCCCAATTAATCTTTCCAATAAATAGTGACCAATTCTCAAGTTTTTCAGGATTATTAACAAACTTACCAGAACCCGAACCGATACTCGGGAGCCTGTATCTGTACACCTAAGTAAAGACCGTTACAGATCAATGGCCTTATATCGATACAGTCTCTTCCTGTATCGATACGCAATGCATACTCTATAACATTCAAAATCCAATGTACAACACTCGTATCGGTACGACTGGGAACCGTTTTGATACACTTAATTTTTCAGATTACAATGTTGACTTTTCGTATCGGAACACCATTTGACGTATCGATATGCCTTGTTGACTGATGTTGACTATGTCCAAATATGCATACCCGTATCGATACACCATCACCTGTAATGACAGAAATTGTCTATTTTGTTTTTATCAAATTTAACCTATCAAACAATGTCCTAATGTAATGAGATTTTACCAGCAAATTAATATCAATATAATCTACTAGCGTGCCAAAATTTCATGATCATATGAATCCATTTACTATGTTTTCACCTTTTTAGCCGCCAATTTTTACCATTTTAAGCCTTTACTAAAAGTCATTTTAGGCCTATTTAAGCATTCTCACAACATGCATATCATACACATACCAAAAAGTATACAAGTGACTATTACAACAACTATGCCACCATTCTAAGAGTATGTAAGGGAAGTATACATTACATTCACCCTTGTAAGACTTGCCAAAATCTTCAAAAAGGTTGTCCGATCTCCCAACCACCTTGCTTAACCTGAAAATGCATGAAGATGAATGCATTAGGCATACTTTGCCTAATGAGGTAGTCACAACAATACCAAAATACAATATGTATTCAAATGCATGCTTAGGAAATATTTTCATGGCATTTCATCAATATTCAATATCAATGTAACAAGTTCGATATCAATGGCTCTTTTATTCAATGTCAATAATTCATATAGTTCAATAATAACCCTTGGATCGATAAAGATAGTGGATATGTGAATTCCTACGCCTCGCCAAGTCAATAATGGTCTAGTTCCTCTGGCTCACCAATTGACCAACACAACATCCCTCTACCTCGCCAATATAAAGGCCGTAGCCCAATGACCATCGTCCACCCATACCAATGAGCTCATAAATCCTATGGCATGCCAATTGTATCCAATGTCCACTCGAATCCAAGGTCCGGTGATTTAGGCCAATATTCAATAGATTACCAATATCAATAGGTTCAATGATTCAATAACAATAGGATGACCCTTAGGCCCATTTCAATGTTTCAGTGAGTTCAATAACAATAGTTGGCCAATTGCAATATGTTCAATAATTCGATGACAATAATAATGGTTCGATGGTCAATATCCAATAGTCAATAATAATGCAATGATCTTTTCAATGGCATGTCAATGGTCAATATTCAATGATTCGATGACAATAATCAATACTCAATGTTTCAATAGCTAAATAAGGAAGCTTACCTAAGCTTACCATTACACCCACTAAAGGGGTTCGATGAAATGGCCTTAGTATCAATGTTAGAAATATGTATTCAATGAAAATGAAATCAGGAAAAGCACCTAGCCTAATCTTGAGACTCCGACTACACTCACCTCGATTTCTGTAGCTCTTACGGCTCACAAATTACAATTCCCTTGCCTTTAACTCTAGTAGGAGATGGTGGTTGATCTACCAAAGCTTGAGCTAGGCAAAGATTAGGGAAATTGTTACAATCAAAATCAATGATTCAAAATTGATATTCAAGCTTATTAAAGATTGTAGACAACATTAGCTCTATGGAATAAAGCCTATAACACATGGGTTCAAACTTCAACTTTCAAGGCCTAATCTTGAAATTAAGCTTCATATATCCATGGAATCCACAAATTGTTTGAGGGGTTTAACTAACCAGTCCAAGAGCTTTAATTTGATGTTTAGAAATTAATGAAACTTCAAGGATTGAAGTGAGGTGCTTGCTTAATCTTGGTGAAGAAGATGACAATGGTGGTGCTTTCTTGTTTTAGTTTGATGGAGAAGATAAAAAAAGACAATGTTTACTATCGATTTGCTAAAAGTGTTCCTAATACTTCCTTTCATCCCCATTTTTACTTATAGCTGAATGACTTAGACCACATAATGGTTGCCTCCCAAGCAACCAATCAAATGGTTTCCTAGCTTGAGAGGAAACCTTTAATAACAATAACGATCTCTTTATTTCCTTTCCCAATTAGCAAATTGTCATCTTTTATGACAAAAGATGGTGTTACTCACATAAAGCACCTTAAGAAAATAGGTAACTCAATCTAAAAGTGGGATATTTACAAGAGAAATCCTTGAATTTTCTAAAGTTTTCACTTTTACCCCAAACTTCTAATTTTCACGATTTAGTCACTAGATGACTTTTAATTCTCCCCAAAAGGTACAAGATCATTAATTAAACTCAATTGAAGTTCTTTTCATTACAATTGAGTACAATAGAGGAGTCAATACATTGATTGGACCATTCTGATGCAAAATTTCTCATCACCGAAACCTAATTCCGACTAGAACGATTTTTGGGGTCTTATAACTCTCCCTCTTTAGAGAAATTCGTCTTTGAATTTTTATCCAGACCAAAGAGAAGAGGGTACTACTTCTTCATTGACTCTTTCGGTTCCCAAGTGGCTTCTTCCACTGAATGGCTCTTCTAGAGCACTTTGAACAAAGACACGAATTTATTACGAAGCCTTTTAGCTTCTCTTTCAAGAATCTAAACCGGTTCTTCCTCGTAGGTCAAATCTAGTTGAACTGTACAGTTTCCGGTTCAACGATGTGCGAGGGGTCGGATCGATATTTTGAAGCATAGACACATGGAAGATATCATGAATCCTGCTTAATTCTGAGTGCAAAGCTAAACGGTATGCAACCGGGCTAACTTTTTCAATAACCTTAAAGGGTCCAATGAATCGGGGATTCAATTTCCCTTTCTTGCCAAAATTTAGAATCTTCTTCCATGGTGATGCAATGAGGAAGGCTTTTTCACCAAACCTCGTATTGGATATCCCTTCATTTAAGGTCAGCATAGGCCTTTTGCAGTCAAAGGCTGCCTTTAAGCGGTCATGAATGATGGTAACCCATTCCTCGGTTTCCCAAAGTAGGTCAGGGCCCAACATTTTATCTTCTCCGAGTTTAGACCAACACAATAGAGTTCTGCAACGTTTGCTATACAACGCCTCAAAAGGTGCCATTCCGATGGAAGCTTGATAACTATTGTTGTAGGCAAACTCGATAAGAGAGGGATTTCTCCCAAGATCCACCAACGTCGATGATGCATGCTTAAAGCATGTCCTCCAAAATCTGTAACAGAGCATTTCAATAACAATACTTGTTTTCATTGGTTCGATCGAATGAGTATTTGATATTTACCTGGATTACCCTTTCTGACTGGCTGTCAGTCTGAGGGTGAAATGCAGTACTAAGGTTAACTATGGTACCAGAGCACCCTGTAAAGATCTATAGAATTGAGAAGCAAAACGTGGGTCTCGATCAGAGGTGATAGACTTTGGTACCATGAAATCTCACAATTTCCTTGATATACAAGTCAGATAGCTTTGGAAGACCGTAGTCCATCCTAACTGGTAAGAAATATACTGACTTGGTAAAGCGGTCTACAATGACCATATAGCATCATGTTTAGAGGGAGTCAAAGGTAAGCCACTGACAAAGTCCATGGTGATTTTCTCCCACTTCCACTGTGGTAAGTTAATGGGTTGCAATAAGCCAGTAGGAGCACGATGCTCAGCCTTGACACGCTGGCACGTAAAGCACTTAGACACAAAATCAACCATGGCTTGTTTCATGCCTGGCTACTAATAAAGTTCCCAGAGGTCTTTGTACATTTTTACTAACCCTGGGTGTCTTGAATGAGATTCCTTTAGGATGTCGATATGGAGAGATTCATCATTGGGCACGTAAACCCGATTACGATAGCACAAAAGACCTTTAGAATTAATTCTAAAGTCAGGTTTATCCCCACTTTGCAGTTTGGAAACAATATATTATAGCTGAGGATCTCGATCCTGTAAAGCTTTGATTCTTGATATGATAGTAGACTAAACCTGGAGTTCAGCCACTAGGCAACGATGTTTTTGAAGTCAAAAATGGGCATTGATAGCGGAGGGGCTACAACACAAATATCATTCAATGAGTTTAATACCATGATAATATAGGGTTCAAGGGTCAATGATAATACTTACTAGGCTGAGGTTTGTGGCTGAGTGCATAAGCCACAACATTGGCCTTGCCCGGATGACAGTCAATGACTAGGTCATAGTCTTTAAGAAGTTATATCCATCTCCGTTGCCGAAGATTTAACTATTTTTGAATTAGAAGATATTTGAGACTTTTATGGTCAATGAAGAGATAACACTTCTCTCCGTAGAGATAATGCCTCTAAATTTTTATTGCAAAGATAATTGCAGCCAATTCTAAATCGTGAGTAGGGTAGTTCAACTCATGTGGCTTAAGTTGTCGAGATGCATAAGCTATGACCTTGCCTTCTTGCATAAGGACACATCCTAATTCGAGATGCGATGCATCACTATAAACTATGTAGTCTTTGCTAGACTCAGGTTGGGTTAGGACGGGTGCATGAGTTAAAACTTGTTTTAGCTGATCAAAGCTACTTTATTGTTCATTGATCCAAACAAAAGGAGTATCTTTTCTCAATAACTTCGTCAAAGGAGCTGCTATCATGGAAAATCCTTTCACGAATATCCTGTAATAGCCAGCGAGGCCAAGGAAGCTTCTTATCTCTCTAATATTCTTCAGTGATTTCCAATCTAGGATAGCTTGAATCTTCTTTGGGTCCACTTGGATGCCCTAAGCCGATAAGATGTGCCCAAGGAAGGCAACTTCGGTGAGCCAAAAATCATACTTGGAGAACTTAGCAAATAGTTGTTTCTCCCTTAGGGTCTGTAACACAATGCAAAGATGTTCTCGATGCTCTGCGGTATTCTTGGAATAGATCAATATGCTATCAATGAACACCACCAAAAATTTATCCAGATAGGTTCTAAAAACCTAGTTCATCAAATCCATAAAGGTTACCGGTGTATTGGTTAGCCCAAATGGCATCACCAGGAATTCATAGTGCTCGTTGTAATCACTCATTTTTGACCGGGTTTTAGTGTTATTAGTGTTATTATAATAGTAAAATTATATATATAAAAAAGGCAAAAAATCAAAAAAAAAATCAAAAAAAAAAATCAAAAAAAATCAAAAAAAAGGGGAAATTTGCGTGGAGCAGGGTGCTCCACGTCACCCACAAATTGCCTATAAATAGGCACCCCAATTCATTCCAATCCCACGCCCAAAATTGAAGAGAAATTGGCAATTCAAATTGCCATCAATTCATAGGGGCATGGCCGGCCGCAAGGCTGGCCGGGGTTGGGGGCAGTGCCCTCAACCCCAGTTGGTTCGATCCAACATTCGATCGGGGTCCTATTTTAGGTCCGATCTAGTTAAATTTTTGGAGGGGTCGCGGTAGATCTCGGCGGAGTTCGTCGTTCGAGCTCCTAGTTAGGTATATTTTCTTCCTTTTTTTATTAGTGTTGTAATTTTTACAATTTAATGAAGCATCAGTTATCTTAAAATTTTAGTCTTAGTTTTTATTTTGTATATTTATGTTTTAGATTAATATTTAATATGTTTTAAATTTGTGTTGCATATTAATATTTTATTTATGTTAGATATGTTTTTATTTATGAGTTAGATTAATATTTATTTATGTATGTTTTAGAATAGTATTTTATTTATGTTGAGTTTGTTTTTATTTATGTGTTAGATTAATATTTAATATGTTTTAAATTTGTGTTGTATATTAATATTTTATTTATGCTAGATATGTTTTTATTTATGAGTTAGATTAATATGTATATATGTATGTTTTAGTTTAGCATTTTATGTTTGATTAGTATTACATTATGTCAATATTTATTGTATTTAAATATTTTGCCATGTTTTATATTTTGCCACTAAGATTGCATATGATATATAAATTGTCAATGCGGTGCCCTTTTATCCGAGCGTAAGCGGGGCGATGATCAGCGTAGTGATAGTGGTTGGCGTTTATTCTCGGATAACGGGCCTTTAAAATTTATTCGCAATTATGACTGAATTTTAAAATAATCGTCACTCTAATCCGGAAAATCCAATATTAATAAAGCGGTAATTATTAAAGTACCAATTTTGGGCGGTGTGGGGTGCTAATCCTTCCCCATCCGTAATCGACTCGAACCCTGTCTTTTGAATCTGGTTTTATGGTGTCCGGCCTACCTAAGTGGCCGGTGGCGACTCCATTTTTATAAGGTTTTTGTAAACCCCACGGAATAAATATTTTATATCCAAACACCTTTCAAAAATCCTTCGAAAACACAATCGCTTTTATTTAGCGAGACATTCGCTACAGATGGCGACTCGTTGGGGACATTTTTGTTTTTCAAAAACAAATGAGAGTCAAGCTTTTAAAATAATTACCGCTTTACTAATATTGGAAATTCCGGATTAAAGTAACTATTAAATTAACATTCGGTCATAATTGCGCGTTTATTTTAACGCATTTAAAATATGGCATATAAACCCGTCTTTTTAAGTGGGGGGAAAACGCTAATGCTTTCGTGGAGATATCGTTCTCCCGTATGGGCCTAGCAAGTACCTTCGGGCTCGAGTACCTTATGCTTTCGTAAGGATATCGTTCCTTCATGCGGGCATAAGCGAATGGGTCCCCGAATTGAACCCGGTTGAAAGGAGCCTATAATGGGTGATAATCGGGGCCTTACATAGAAACCCACCTGTTAGAGCCATGCGGATAACCTTAGGTGTTTTGGATTAGATAAATAGGGTCGTTTTGTTTATTTACCTTATTTAATTTGTCCTTTTATTTATGTATTTATTATTTTTATCCGGTACTACCTCATTTCTTTTTGTTTTTATTTTATTTTTACACATATTTTTGTTGCATTATCATTGCATCCACATTACATAGAGGCGTTGATTCAAGTGGTTTGCCCGATTAGAAAATCTTTCATCATGGAAAAAAAGGTGTCTTAGGAAGGACAGACATCGATCGATCGCGTGACATCGGTCGAGAGATTACTCAATAGATCCGGCGTAACAATTTGCGAACAGCGTGTAGTGCCAAAGTATACACCACGAGACCTAATGGTGGACATACAACGAGCTACAAGGTGTGTGAATGACTTAGCTACGAAGCCACGACTCTCAGGCCTTTCATAACCCGGACATGGAAGAAGCACCAAGGTTTATCAAGTTGCTGGAGAGTGTCGAGGAGGTAGGAGGTAGAGCTAGAGTTTATGTGTAGAATTTTATTTTGTAATTAAGACTTTGTAATAGACTCTTTTTGTAATAGGGACTCCTTTTGTAATATGGATCTTTTTGTAATCTGGACCCTTTAATTCCCATGAAAGTCGTTCGAAAGGGTGATTACAGCGGAATCAACGCCTTTATTTGCATTCATGTTGCATATCATGACATGGTGTTGATTCAAGAACAGATTCATTAAAAGGCTTTCAAAATAGAAAAAGTCCGCTTTTGCGGGGGCGATAATATTACAGTATCAAGTTAGGTCGAGCAAAGACCAATCGCGAAAGAAGAAGGCGATGCGACAATAAGGCACGTCGTCTGACTTGAAGATTGATCGGTACGCAGAATCCTAATTTTAAATCTTCACATTTGACCATTTTTAAATTCTCAGATTTTAATTTAACTCAAAACAAAAATTAAAAATATTATTATTTTGCTTTGAAACTTCTTCTCTCATAAAACTTTTGGAAGAATAATAATAAAAAAAAGAAACCTAAAAGTTTCATTTTTAAGTAAGTTAAAATTTTTGAACCAAATGATCTTTGAGAATTTTAATTTAAACCCTAAAATTTTTAAAGTACTCCCTTAGGACCGATAGAATCCATCCCTGTTTAGACGTATTATTCGTTTGCACCCAGAAAAGATCTTATCGCATTATGCCCGCACTTGTTGATGTCATTTTTAGAAGCCACAAAAATAAAGATCATGACGTCACAAGTCCATAAAATAGAATAAGAAGAGAAGACGAAGTCATCCATCATCCTCGAAAGACGACGTCGAGACATGGAGCATATGTTTTGCTTCCCGAAGTCAAGATCTCGGAAGGAAGCTAAGCTGTCACCTGTAATTCATTATTAGTTTCTTGCAAACGGACATTTTTCTCTTGATTGAAAGTCTTTTAAGGACTATTCGAGAATCAACACCGCATTTGCATTCATGCATTGCATTACATTGCATTGCATTGCATTGCATTACATTGTACAATCATGACATATTTTACACCTTGCATAAAATTTTTGAGGGTAATCCAAAGAACAATTAGAGTTTTATCATGAATTGAAGACACTCAAAAATCCAGATCCGAAAGCGGTTAAAAGATGGGCTCGAGGAAAAAGAGAAAACAAGAAGTTTGATGTCTTTAATGCAAGAAAACTCTGTTTGAACCCAGGTTGGCCGTTCCTTGAATTCCAAAGATTCTCGATTTGCACATGATGATGGAACAAGATGCCTCAAGATTCACGCGGCCATATTCTGCAAAATATGGAGGGATGCAATAAAAATTACCGATCCACTACTTCCCCGACAGTCTAGCAGGACCTACCGTGATATGATGTGCTTTGGACCTAGCACTAAGTCGTCGGTATCTCTAGGGTACGAAGATGAAACCTGATGAAAGCTTCAAGGAATGTGCTTTGAGGTGTATGTGTTTAGTGACCCAAGTGCAACCCCCGTAGATGAAGAGGAAATTGACTTCTATGCCATCTTTTATATTTATTCTTTAATAATATGCTCGAGAAAATGAAGGTCAGCTTTGAGGACTTAATGATGATCGGAGCGAGAAACAAACATGCACTCAGGGACCTTAGTTTAAAGACCAGACTGCCTAGGAGCAAAATGAAACAGAGAGATAAATGTGTATCACTTTCAAAACATTGAGGCACTGGGGCATGATACTAAGAAATTTGGGGTCGTTAAAAAATTAAGAAGCTGGTCGATAAGGGAGTCGTGACAAAATAGCCATCCAGTGTGGAAAACAAGAGAAGAGGCAAGCCTACACTACCTTGGAAGGGGCGAATGAGTTAGCACCACGGAGATAATCCAAAGGTCCCTACGGTTTTCTCATCATTTCACAAAGAAATTCTCAACAAAAAATCATTGTTTATTAGAATTAAAAATCACATTTCCATTTAGAAAAACATATTTACATTCTTGATTCTTTAAACATTTCATTTTTATGGGGTAGTTTTCCCATATGCATATACACACATTTTGAATGGACATATGTATATATCATTTCTATACAGTCCTCAATTTTGAATGCAACAAAGACATTTGCTTCAAACCCAAAGATCAACTCTAAGTTGCATATATTTAGAAGAGATTGAATGTTGTGGTGATATCTTGTAAATGTGAGTATCGCTAGTTTACTTAGGCCAACAGAGGAACAAAAGCGAGTGTTTAGACAATGGGCAATTCCCATTTTAAGAATTTATCTTCTCGAGGCACTTGTCGTTTAAGATCCTTGAAGCGAAAGTTGACCTAAACCTCTACCCCCGAAGGCATTCTCGGGACATTTGTGAATATGTCAACGAATGGTGTTCTTTTACTTTACGAGAAGACACGAGATGAGACCATACATGATTGGGTACGAAGATCAGAAAATCATCGGAAGAAAGTGGTTGAAAACATGGATATGTCCAAATGAAAAACCAAAAAGAAGATAAATGGTAATCGGAAAGGTTTGAAGCAATCCGGATCGAGTAAATATCAGAAGAGCTGCAGAGAGGCAATTAACTCCGAGCGGAAGATCGCATCAATACCAATATAGATCCGTGTTGATTCGAGGATACATTCATAGACTCGAATAAGAAGAAAGAGATTCAATGCTAAAAACCCAGAGTGAACAGTCTAAAAAAGAAGAAAAAGAAAGAAAGAAAGAATACAGTCTATGCTTCACACACAGATCAAACAATACAAGAACGAGACTTCAACTATGAGCAAGAGACAGAAGGAATCCACATTTCAAGTAAACATCAGTTTTGAAAATTAGTATAGAAGCTCGAATTGAAGCCAAGTCAAGACAAGTCACTGAAGATCGCCAATTTTGAAAAAGGAAATGACCTGGGAAAACCCAAAAATGGGCAGTCTAGAGTGATCTGAAAATGAAGAAAAGAGTAGTCTACGAGCTGCTGGCATCAATATCCAGCCAAAATACATTGATCTGAAGGTACAAAAGAAGGAAGTGACCTCTAGGGTGAAAACCCAAAAATGGCCAGTCTAGAGCGATCCAAGAGAAAAAGTGAAAAAGAAAAAAATTAAGAAAAAAAAAAAGAAAGAATAACATTTCATCTTGGCGTGCCAATCACAAGAATTCTTAAATGTAATCGTAGTCCTTCAAGAAATCTCGGTTCGAGGAGTTTTGAAGGATCAAACATTCTTGAACAAAAAACGAACATCAAGTATATAGCCGAGAATGCAAGGCAAGCATACAATAAAAAGAAAGGAAATGAACTCTAGGGTGAAAACCCGAAAACGGGCAGTCTAGAGTGATCCAAAAGAAAAAAAGAAAAGGAATAATGGGCATATCCAAGTTACACTGTTTCACTTAACCATAAACCAAAGGCCTACATTACAAGCCCCAAAGACCATTCTGGTCATCCATAAATATCCAAGTTGAATGAGAATGTCTTCAGATTTCATTCCGCCTATAAGGGTTAACTTTTCTTCAAGAAACGTCAAACTTCGAAGTGCTTGATCGACACCCAAATGAGGGAAGGATGGGGCATGGTGAGATAGTGAGATTAAGAGAGCCACCTTAAACGGGGTAGAAACTAGGTAGGGTTGTTCCTCTCAAAAGCCTATTAGACCAGAAGAAACTATACATTGGCATATATCTCCACAATGGTCAAGATCTTCTAAATAAGCGCTTCATTAGAGTTGGTCTCTGGCAACTTGAAACAGATGCGCTATGGTGTTTGATATTTCGGGGGCAAACATGTTTTAAAAGGTTTGACATTTCCTCCCAAAGTTATGATGTTTACCATTTGTTCCAAACAATGTTTTCAAAATGTCCAAGTTGTGATTTTGAAATGAGTATTATCTTTTCAAACAATCATTATTTTTTGAAATATACACAAGTAAATTGCCTTTTACTTTACTTTAAAAATGAATGATGATGAGATTTAAAGCATAGGGACCGAAAGTTAGTTCCCGTCGAAATGCTACGAGAAGATCAAGGAAGAGCTTAAGGGATGGAAGCATCTTGGCCCACCCTGGTGACTAGAAATAGATCAAGACTCTATATGATAGGCCAAAAAATTCAAAGCAGTGGAGCCCGTGGTTGAATGGGGTAACGCCAAGCCAAGAAGATGACAAGGGTTCATATAAGAATAATATAAGAACCAGACGATCATTTATGATGGCGGGTGATAATTCTAAAGACAAGAAAGCCTTTCGCACAAAAAGTACCTGACAAATGCTCCAATTTTAGTCGCACCAGTGCCTGGTCGACCACTAAACAGTCTTCGAGAATTCAATGGGATGTGTGCTGGGGCAACACGATGAGTCAAGAAAGAAGGAGCAGGCCATCTACTACCTAAGCAGGAAATTCAATGATTATAAAAACACGGTACCCTTGGTCAGAAGGCGTGTTGTGCTCTAGTTTGGGCTACCAAGCGGCTCAGACAGTACATGTTGTACCATACTACCTGGTTGATATCCAAGCTAGACCCATTAAGGTTCCTAATGGGAAGCGCCAGCACTAACGGGAAGGATGGCTCGATGGCAGATGCTCTTATCCGAATTTGACATCGTATATGTTAATCAAAAAGCCGTAAAGGGGAGTGTCGTAGCGGACTTCCTAGCTAGTCGTGCTTCGGATGACTATGAGACATTGAACTTTAGTTTCCCAGACGAAGACTTGATGTGCATTACAACCGAAGAAGATATTTCAGATGATGAGTCATGGAAACTTTACTTCGATGGAGCCTCCAACGCCCTCGGACATGGGATAGGGGCAGTGCTAATTTCACCTGAGGACGTCTATTATCCTTTCACCAGCAGATTGGAATTCTTCTGCACAAACAATATAGCTGAATACTGAAGCTTGCATCATGGGACTAAACTCAGCCATCGAGAGAAAGGTTAAGGAACTTGAGTGTTCGGAGATTCGTCCTTATTCATTTACCAATTGCGCGGGAGTGGGAAACCGAGACCGAAGTTGGTCAAATATCACGAATTAATCCAAGAGCTCGTCAAAGAGTTCGAAAAGGTCACTTCAATTACCCGCCCCGAAGAAAATCGGATGGCGGATGCATTGGCAACCTTGGCGTCCATGTTTAAAACAAACACACAGGCGAAATGAGACCCATTGAGATGCAGACGTTTGAAAAGCCTGCTCATTGAAGAGATTGACGGAAATCCATGGTACTATGATATCTCGCAATATGTCAAGCTTCAAAAGTATCCGAAGGGCAAACGACAATGACGAAAAGCGCTCGGAAAAATGGCAACGAAATATGCCCTAGATGGGGAGATCCTATATAGGAAAAGTCATGATCAAACATTCTTTGAGATGTGTGGATGCCCGGGAGGCAAAGGAAATCTTTAGCGAAGTACATGACGGGATACGTGGAGCACACGCCAACGGGTTGTCTATAGCTCGGAAAATTATGAGATATGGTTATTTACGGTTGACCATGGGGGATTGCATCGATTACGCCAGAAATGCCACAAATGTCAAATTTATCTTTGACAAAATTCATGACCCCCCATCGCCTCTACACACCATGAATTCTCCGTGGCCTTTCGCAGCATGGTCATGGGCGTTATCGGCAGATCCATCCGAAGGCCTCAATGGGCACCGTTTCATTTTGGTCGCCATAGACTACCTCACCAAATGGGTAGAGGCAGCGTCTTACGCCAATATCACCAGGACTACGATTTGTAAGTTCTTAAAGAAGGAAATTATTTGTCAATACGGATTGCGAGAGGATCATCACCGATAATGCTTCCAATCGAACAACAAAATGATAAAGGGCGTGTGCACTCAATTCAAAATAACACACCATAATTCCCGATCTATCGTCCTAAAATGAATAGAGCGTTGGAAGCAGCAAAAAAAAAAATATAAAGAAGATCATAGCGAAGACTACGGATACCTACAAGGATTGGCATGAGAAGTTGCCTTTTGCCCTTTTCGCCTATAGAACGTCCATCCGCACATCAACGGGGCAACGCCTTACTCCTTGGTGTATGGTACCAAAGCGATACTCCCAATTGAGGTAGAGATTCCGTCCCTCCGGGTCTTAAACGAAGTAAAACTGGAAGAAAGCTGAATGGGTACAGGCGGACTCGACCAACTAAATCTCATTGACAAAAAGACTAAAAGCCATTTGTCATGGTCGGATGTACCAAAAGTGGATGGTGCGAGCTTACAACAAAAAGGTGCGCCCAAGAGAATTCAAAGAAGGGGATCGGTACTCAAAAGAATCCTCCCTATCCAGAAAGATTCTCGAGGAAAATGGATGCCCAACTGGGAAGGACCATACGTCATAAAAAAGGCCTTCTCAGGAGGAGCCCTGATCCTAACAGAAATGGACGGGGACGAGCTGAAAAATCCCGTAAATTCCGATGCCGTCAAGAAATACTATCTCAGAAAAAAATCTCTTTAAAGTGAAAACCCGAAAGGCGCTTTAAAATTCCAAATCATAATTGGAGGAAAAAAGAAAGGTCGAGATGGTTGAACTTGGCAGTGAAGCGGGGTATCGATGCCCGTAAGAAAGGAGAAAGTGAACGTCAAATAAGGACCAAAACAAGCCCACCAAGATATTGAATCTCATACATCATGAATAGTCAGACATCACTAGGATTAGGAGCATGTCAATTCATTTGTCAGCATTTTTGTTTTCATCTCAGACAGGTATCTGCAGATCCAAAGAGACATCGAAGACCATCACGGTGTAAATCCCAAATGAGAAGACAATGTTTTACATACAAAAGACACATGTTTTCAAGCTCTAGAGAGAGTTTCTATATAGGAAGAATCTACCTCTCCAAGGCTTGAAGCTGAAAGTTCTATATAGGAAGGGTGAAAGCTCCAAGGTGAAGACTTCATGATTCTATATAGGAAGAACTCCCAGTCAAAGCAATTCACCTATGACACGAGATTATATAGGAAAACTGTTGTGTCAAGAGCAAAGAGTCTTATATAGGAAAGACTCGAGCTTCATTGTCTTAGGCGAAGGGTTCTGTTGTTGAAAAGAACTGTAGCTCTCGAGATTTCAGACGCCAAAAAGTTCTATATAGGAGGAACTCGATGGCTCCAAGGTGAAGACTCGCAATTCTATATAGGAAGAACTCCCGGTCAAAGCAATTCACCTATGACACAGGGGTTATATAGGAAACTGTTGTGTCAAAAGCAAAGAGTCTTATATAGGAAAGACTCGAGCTTCATTGTCTTAGGGTGAAGGGTTACGTGTCGAAAAAGAACTCGCAGCTCGAGACTTGGACGTCAAGAGTTCTATATAGGAAGAACTTACGAGCCTGAAGATTCGGCCAAGGAAGAGCGGAAATGTCCAAAAGAATTCGTTTTTCCAAAGCTAAAAATCAGAGCGAAGGGTTCAATGTCGAAAGAGCACTGTAGCTCCAAGATCGGAAGGTGACGAAGTTCTATATAGGAAGAACTTACGAGCCTGAAAGATTCGCCAAGGAAGAGCGGAAATGTCCAAAAGAATTCGTTTTCCAAAGCTAAAAATCAGAGCGAAGGGTTCAATGTCGAAAGAGCACTGTAGCTCCAAGATCGGAAGGTGACGAAGTTCTATATAGGAAGAACTTACGAGCCTGAAGATTCGCCAAGGAAGAAGCGGAAATGTCCAAAAGAATTCGTTTTTCCAAAGCTAAAAATCAGAGCGAAGGGTTCAATGTCGAAAGAGCCTGTAGCTCCAAGATCGGAAAGGTGACGAGGTTCTATATAGGAAGAACTTACGAGCCTGAAGATTCGGCCAAGGAAGAGCGGAAATGTCCAAAAGAATTCGTTTTTCCAAAGCTACAATGAGAGCGAAGGGTTTGTGTCGAAAAAGAGCACTGTAGCTCCAAGGTCGGAAGGTGACGAAGCTTTATATAGGAAGAACTTACGAGCCTGAAGATTCAGCCAAGGAAGAGCGGAGATGTCCAAAAAATTCGCTTTTCCAAGGCTACAAACCAAGCAGGAAGTCGATAAAACTCCAAGATCGGAAGGTGACGAAGCTCCATATAGGAAGAACTTACGAGCCCGAAGATTCAGCCAAGGAAGAGCGGAGATGTCCAAAAGAATTCGTTTTTCCAAGGCTACAAACCGGGAAGTCTGATAAAATGAGTGATTTTGATCTTTGCTTTGTCCTCATTTCACAAGAACAAGCAAAGAAGGGCAACTGTAATCACTCATTTTTGACCGGGTTTTAGTGTTATTAGTGTTATTATAATAGTAAAATTATATATATAAAAAGGCAAAAAATCAAAAAAAAAATCAAAAAAAAAAATCAAAAAAAAGGGGGAAATTTGCGTGGAGCAGGGTGCTCCACGTCACCCACAAATTGCCTATAAATAGGCACCCCAATTCATTCCAATCCCACGCCCAAAATTGAAGAGAAATTGGCAATTCAAATTACCATCAATTCATAGGGGCATGGCCGGCCGCAAGGCTGGTAGGGGGTTGAGGCGTGCCCACAACCCAGCGATTGGTTCGATCAACATTCGATCGGGGTCCTATTTTAGGTCCGATCTAGTTAAATTTTGGAGGGTCGCGGTAGATCTCGGCGGAGTTCGCTGTTCGAGCTCCTAGTTAGGTATATTTTCTTCCTTTTTTTTATTAGTGTTGTAATTTTTACAATTTAATGAAGCATCGATTTATCTTAAAATTTTAGTCTTAGTTTTTATTTTGTATATTTATGTTTTAGATTAATATTTAATATGTTTTAAATTTGTGTTGCATATTAATATTTTATTTATGTTAGATATGTTTTTATTTATGAGTTAGATTAATATTTATTTATGTATGTTTTAGAATAGTATTTTATTTATGTTGAGTTTGTTTTTATTTATGTGTTAGATTAATATTTAATATGTTTTAAATTTGTGTTGTATATTAATATTTTATTTATGCTAGATATGTTTTTATTTATGAGTTAGATTAATATGTATATATGTATGTTTTAGTTTAGCATTTTATGTTTGATTAGTATTCTGTTATGTCAATATTTATTGTATTTAAATATTTTGCCATGTTTTATATTTTTGCCACTAAGATTGCATATGATATATAAATTGTCAATGCGGTGCCCTTTTATCCGAGCGTAAACGGGGCCAGTATCAGGCGTAGTGATAGTGGTTGGGCGTTTATTCTCGGATAACGGGGCCTTTAAAATTTATTCGCAATTATGACTGAATTTTAAAATAATCGTCACTCTAATCCGGAAAATCCAATATTAATAAAGCGGTAATTATTAAAGTACCAATTTTGGGCGGTGTGGGGGTGCTAATCCTTCCCCATCCGTAACCGACTCCCGAACCCTGTCTTTTGAATCTCTGGTTTTATGGTGTCCGGCCTACCTAAGTGGCCGGTGGCGACTCCATTTTTATAAGGTTTTTGTAAACCCCACGGAATAAATATTTTATATCCAAACACCTTTCAAAAATCCTTCGAAAACACAATCGCTTTTATTTAGCGAGACATTCGCTACACTCGTACCTAGTACGAAAGGTAGTTTTGGGTACATCACATTCTTTAACTCTTATTTGATAGTACCTTGACCTTAGATCGATATTGGAAACAATAGCAGCATCCTTAAACTGATCGAACAAGTCATCAATTCTTAGCAGATGATACTTGTTCTTGATGGTCACCTTATTTAATTACCGGTAGTTAATACACAGCCTCATAGATCCATCATTTTTCTTCACGAAGAGGACCGAGGCTCCCTAGGGTGAGAACTTAGTTAAATGAAACCCTTATCGAGTATTCTTGAATCTGAGCCTTTAGCTCCATAAGCTCGACTATAGCCGTACGGTAAGGTGCAATAGAAACTGGGCTCATTCCAGGTTGTACTTCGATGCCGAATTCCACCTCATGGGTTGGAGATAAACCCAGAAGTTCATCAGGAAAGACATCGAGAAATTTACACACAGTGTCGATATTGGACAACAGAGGTTCATCCTTGGTTTATAAGGTTAAAGAATATAAGGATGGGTTTCTCAAACTCATCAGGGTGTCACTCTCCTTGCCAAGGACTCGAAGGTATAACTTTTTCTTGGAGCAATCCACCCAAGCTTGATGTTCACTGAGCCAATCCAGTCCCAGTATAACATCGAACTCATGAATCGATAATGCCAATAAGTTGGCCGAAAAAGGAATCCCTTGGATCATTAAGGGACAAATCTTACATACAAAGCTTATGGTGACACAATCACCCAAAGGATTTGTTATGGTGATCTTAGATACTACGGGTTCAAAGGACATCTTATGTTTCTTAACTAGCATCATAATAAAGAAAGAATGTATAGAGCCAGGATCAATCAATGCATAAATAGTATAAGAGTACAACTCAATGGTACTTATAATGATATCTGGATCCTCCTCCTCCTCTCGGCTCCTTACATGGTACATTGGAGCAGGGGCCTTTGAATCTTGTATGCTTGACGCCTTAGCCGAGTCACTGGGTTTCCCCGTATCTCCTGATGAACCCTGCTTCAATCCCTTACCTTGGTAAGAATGAGCAGGTGATGCTGCAGCAATTGGTGTGGCAACATGCTTGTTGGTATTCAATGGACAGCCCAAGATAAAATGTCCCTGTTCACCACAGAAATAGCAAGCTCCAGACTGCTTGCGACATTGTCCCGCATGATGCTTGTTCTTGCAATAATGGCATATTGGATGTTGTATGGCTCGTCCCGAACCTTCAGTACTCTCAACCGAAGTAGCCTTGGTAAACGACTAGGTCATCTTCTGCGGTCTAACAGTATTCCCAGATAGAGAGGGTTGAGGATAAACATTCTGCATCGGCCCTTGATACTTTTCTTTCTTGTTAAGCCTTTGAGGACGAGAATTATCATATCGTCTCTTCTCGGCTTTGCTAGATCCTCTAAGACTTTGTACTTTTTGAGTAGCTTCAGTGGCCTTGACCTGATTTACTAGGTCCTAAAAACTAGTGATGCCCAGAGGTATGAACATAAGGCGCAACTTGTTACTGATCCTAGCAATAAACATTCTACACTTGTCTTCCTCTTTCTTGATATATTCAGCTCTGTATTGGCAGTACTTGCAAAAGTTATGAATGTACTGCTCCACGTGTCGTCCACCTTGTTTGAGATGGAAGAAGATGCTACGCCTTTTCGCGAGGTAGTACCCACTAATGTATTTATTGCGGAATTCTCGAAGGAATAACTCCCAAGTTATTTGTCCTTCAGGGGCCGTGAGAATAGTAGTCTCCACCATTAGAGTGCCTCGTCGGCCAACAACGCGAGGGAACACTCCAACTTGTGTTCATCCAAACACTGTAGCTGCTTGTTCAGGATTCGCAACGTGCTATCCAACCAGTATTCAGCAACCTCAGGATTGTCATTATCCTGACCTGTAAAGGTCTAAGCCCGATACTGAGATAGCTTGTCACTGGGGGCTCGGACATGTTGAATAACCGGTGCAATGGGTTGCACAGCCTGCTCGGCTCTTATGGAAGTCATAAACTGTTTGAACATGTTAACCATGTTCCGATAAAACTCAGCCTGAGCAGTCATTGCCTCCGGCTCTGGGTCTTGTGCCGGAGTGTCTTGTGGTGCTGGAGGGTTTCCACCTCTAATCTCCTCACCATGGGTAGAAGAGCTGGTAACATGCTCATCTATGCGAGCTTCATTAGAGTCAGGCATCTATAAGAAAGAGATCAGATTAGTTGGCAAGTCACAAAATACCATAATAACTCATAGGTGGCATAATATAATGCAATAAAAACACAATAACCAATAGTTTAGTCCTAGAATCGACTGAACTCTAGCTCTAATACCACAAATGTAACACCCCCTTCCTGACCTGGTCGAGAACCAGGTAGGAATGTGTTACCGGAACAGTAAAGGTGATTGATGCGATGATTTTTATTCAGTATTTGATAATTAATGATGTCATGTTTTACAAACAATACAAGCAATGTCACATGTTCGAATAATCCAGTAGGAAACTGTGATTATCCATTTGGGACCAATTTTAAACTTTTACAAATTCTAGGGACTAATCTATAATTTTAATAATTTAAAGGGCCATCTCTGAAATTAACCTTACTAGAATGAAATTCAACCTGTAGTCAAATGATCATACAAATTTCCTTGTTAATCAAAGTTCATTTATTAGCCCAATCAATCTTTCCAATAAACAATGACCAATTAGCAAGTTTTTAGGATTGTTAAGTAACTTACTAGAACCTGTACCGATACTCAGGAGGTCGTATCAGTACGCTTAAGTCAAGATCGTTATAACTATTACAGATCAATAGGCTCGTATCGGTACGGTGCCTACCTGTATCGATACGCAATGCATATAATAAGTGCTACGCAATTGTGCAAGTATACACGTTGCAAGTTATAGTATAAAAGATATCGTCTCCACAGAGATTGGTGCCACTTCAAGAATCTAGTCTCTTGCACTGAAAAAAGTAAAAACACAAATAAAGGATTATAGGAGTTTTAACTAATAACTAATCTAGAAAGCAATAAAGTAAAAGAATAAATGAGATCAAATGAGAGAGATAGGCTAGGTTATCGTGAGTTGAGGTGTGATAGCCGATTGGATCATCTTGGTAAAAGAGTGCAAGGGTAACTCATTTGCCGTGGCAACTTGCACAACGGGGTTGCCTTGGCAACTAATCGATGGTTTCTTGGGCGACTAGTTGGGCAACTACTTGGGCGTCTGGGCAACAACCTTCAAGGTTCGGCAGAGCGTTCTTCAATGGTTTCTTCTTATCCCTAAGCCGAAACTCTAGTTACTTGTGCATGCCTTGATAATACATCCCTACGTGAATCAAGGGTGAACAACAACCAATCTTGCGCTCCTCTTAGCCGTTGAAATCCTTAACTTATTCCTAAGCCGGATTAATCTTTACCATCAATAGATTGAATAAAGATCATATTCATTCGTTTCTTAAATCTAACTCTCCCGATATTAGATAAATAGATGAAGTTACGAGATCCTCTCCCAATTCACTCGCAAACAAGAATAAGAACCAAGAATGAATAAACCTTGAATAGAAAAGTGCAAACTCTTATTACCTAAACAAAATCCAATAGATTCTCACAACCACAAAACACAATAACCATAGTCAAATAGATTTAGTTCATGGCTAGGTTCCAAAGAAACACAAGATAAAGAATCCCTAGCATGAACCTAATTGAACAAGAAAGAAAAAGATGAAGAATGAAGCTTGTCGAAATCTCCTTGCCCTAGATGCTTGTCGAAAATTCTCTCCTCTTGCTCTCTCCTTGGAGTTGACGGCATGGCCTCTAATTTATAGGGCTAGGTCAAAGTCCTTCTTTGAGGAGGAAGTTAAGTTGGAATTAAGTTATCTTTAAAGAATATAATTCTTTATTATAGTTATATTCATACTAGAACTTCTCCTATCTTCTTGGAATTTAATTATTCTTTAATCTCTTCATGGAAATCAAATTCCTTTGGGATTTAGCTTTGCTCCACGTCATCTTGGGCTTGTCTAGTCATCAATTTCGACTACCATATCACCTTGTTCTTTGTCGACAATTTCCCTGGCAACTGGCTCGGCGTCTCCTTCATGCATTGCACTGGCAACTAGCTCGGCATTTCCTTCATGCATTGCCCTGGCAACTAGCTCTAACCTTGCTTTGGCAAGTGATTATGTACATACACACAAAACACACCAAAGCAACATCTTTTCCCACAAAAACTACCAAGTTATGTAATCAAGCTCAACGATGGAAGGAAACATGGATTAATGCATGAATGGCTAATTATGCAACTAATATGAGCCTAAGTCTAACAATAATATGAGTAAAAAGGGTAAGAAAAATAGTACTTTTGAACACTTATCACACTCCTAAACTCGAACTATTGCTTGTCCTCAAGCAATGCAAACTAATAATTACCTGCCAAGACTTCAATTTTCACAAACTTAGCTTTGAACTTGATTTCAATTCTCAGAACCGGGGCACAAAGTATGATTGGCTTTTCATTTTTCAGAAAACTTAAGAGCTACTCGGAATCAAACTATAATGCTTGTGAGTGTGTGCAGAGTTGTGTGCAAGTTGATTTTTCGGATTCTATGCAAACAAGAGGTTTTCAAATTACTTCATTGGGTTTTTTTTAACATGTTTTAACTAGAGCCAGTTTTGGGCACCTCTAGTGTTTTGTTTTTAGTTTTATATGACTAGAGCCGGTTTCGGGCACCTCTAGCGATCAATTTTTTTAGAACATACTAGAGCCAGTTTCGGGCACCTCTAGTGATCAATTTTTTTAGCACATGCTAGAGCCAATTTCGGGCACCTCTAGCATTCATCCAATTTTTATTCTAATCCCCCAATTTGTTAATTATCAACCTAAGTTCACTAGAATTCCTTAAATCAATCAAACCAAAACAGTGTTTCATCAAATTTAGCATCATAGTAAAATTCTAAGTTTTTCCATGGTTATCCTAGAATAAAAATTCTATCAATTAAGTGCATTGGCAAAGTCATCATCGGATATTCATCAAATCTAAGCAATTCTTGTTCCAACTAAAGGCATGGCAAGCAATTTATGTATCCTAAATGTAATACTTAAGATGAATGTAACTAAACATGGTAACTACTAATAACAATCCCCCCCAAACTCGAGTGAGGCATTGTCCTCAATGCATGCATTAAAGGAAAAAAATAATGAAAAATAAAATGCATACGACGACTTACTCTGAGAGTTCATCATCGTGGATGATTAGTTTCCTTTTGGTCGGTGTCTTGATTCTCTTGCTTGAACGCGATGGTTGTTTCCTTGTAGTCGGTGGCATAATCGATCTTCGTACGGGGTTGTCCTCATCATCCTCTTCATCAGTGTCATTGGTTTTTCGCTTGGAGGATTCAATTGATGCGGTCTTTGTTGGTGCAGTGAAGGACTCGTCTGAATCTGAAAAATCAAAAAATGATTCCGTAGGAGTTGATTCGGGCATAGGTGCTTCACCTTTGGCTTTTGCAGTGGTTGTCGGGATGCCTTTATCTTTGGTTGCCGTGGCATCTTCAGGGTTGGTTGCCGGGGCATCCTCTGTTGTGATTACCGTGGCAAGTAGTCGATAGTGAATTTCCTTAGCATAGTGGTTGTGAGTCTTGTTGTGGAAAAGAAAACAAAGAAAACCTAGAAACTAAAGATAATGAAGAAAAATAAAATATCTCCTAAAAATAAAAATGAAAATAAAAAGAAAAAGAAAATATTGAAAGGAGAGAATGCTCATGCATCTCCTAAAGTGACCACTTCTTTGTTGCGTTCCACATGGGCACCATTGTAGTGTTTCAATCTCTGTCCCTTAACTTTGAATTCATGTTTGTCAGTGATGGACTTGATTATCACGGCACCATGGGAGAATGGTTTGACAACTTCGAATGGTCCCGACCATCTTGATTTCAGCTTTCATGGGAAAAGTTTTAGCCGAGAATTGAATAAGAGAACTAGTTGCCCTGGCATGAATTGCCGCGACAATAGTTTCTTGTCATGCCATTGCTTTGTTTTTTCCTTGTAGATTCGTGCATTGTTATAGGAGAGTGCACGAAATTCTTCTATCTCGTTGAGGTCCAACAAACGATTTTGTCTGGCACTTTCCCAATCCATATTCACGGTCTTGATTGCCTAGTATGCCTTGTGTTCGATTTCCACCGGTAGATGGCATGTTTTGCCATAGACAAGTCGGAAGGGGGACATACCTAAGGGTGTTTCGAATGCAGTGCGATATGCCCAAAGTGCATCATCTAGTTTTAATGACCAATCCTTCCTAGAGGGATTTACAAGTTTCTCGAGTATACCCTTCAATTCTCAGTTGGAAATTTCTGCTTGCCCGTTGGTTTGTGGGTGATATGCCGTGGCGATCTTGTGTGATATGTAGAAGTGTTGCAACATCTTGGCAATAAGTCTGTTGTCAAAATGCTTGCCTTCGTCACTGATAATTGCTCTCGGCATCCCAAACCGTGTAAATATGTTTTTCTGCAAGAATCGTTGCACGGTCTTGGAATCATTGTTGGGAACTGCAGCTGCCTCAACCCATCTAGACACGTAGTCGACGGCAAGTAGAATGTAGAGGTTCCCAAATGAAGATGGGAAAGGTCCCATAAAATCGATCCCCCATACATCGAACAATTCCACCTCGATGATGTTCTGGAGCGACATCTCATGTCGTCTAGAGATATTGCCCGTCCTCTGGCAGCGATCACATTGCTTGTAAAAGTTTTGGGCATCTTTGTATAATTTGGCCAATACAACCCGGATTGCAAAACTTTGGCCGCAGTACGAGTTCCTCCAAAATGTCCTCCATAGGGTGAAGAATGGCATTGCCAGAGTACATTCTGTTGCTCTTCTTCAGGGACACAGCTGCGTATAACTTAATCTGCACATTGTTTAAACAAAAGAGGCTCGTCCCAAAAGTAATGCTTAGCATCATGGCGGAACCGCTTCTTCCCTTGGTGAGTAAGGCCATAAGGTAAAATACCACAAACAAGGAAATTAACTAAATCTGTGTACCAGGGTATTGTCGAGGCATGTGCTGCCGTGGCGACTGCTCCCAAAATTGCCGAGGCGTGCGCGTTAAAGGCTGCTGCGGCGTCGAGAGTTGTCGAGGCGTGCACGTCCATGGTTTCCGAGGCGTCGAGGTATGCGCGTCCATGGTTGTCGAGGTAACTAAAAGTTGTTCATCCGGGAATGCATCACATATCTCTAGATCCACGTCCTCCTCCATATTGCGTTCTAAACGTGATAAGTGATCGGCCACTTGATTTTCTGTTCCTTTCCTGTCCTTAATTTCAATATCAAATTCTTGTAAAAGTAATATCCAACGAATCAAACGAGGTTTGGCATCTTTTTTAGCAAATAGATATTTGATTGCCGAATGGTCCGTATGAACAATTACCTTTGTACCAATCAAATAGGATCGGAACTTGTCAAATGCGAAAACTACAGCTAGTAACTCTTTCTCCGTTGTTGTGTAATTCACTTGAGCACTATTAAGAGTTTTACTAGCATAGTATATAACATGGAAGGTCTTACCTGTGCATTGGCCTAGGACTGCTCCTACCGCAAAATCACTTGCATCACACATGAGCTCAAAAGGTAGCGTCCAATCTGGTAGAACGACAATGGGTGTCGAGGCAAGCTTTTTCTTTAGGGTTTCGAATGCTTGGGGTGCAAGAATCATCAAAATCGAAGAATTTATCCTGTTCAAGCAAATTGCACAAGGGTTTAGTGATTTTAGAAAAATTATGAATGAACCTCTTGTAAAAACCTGCATGTCCAAGAAAACTTCGAATTCCTTTAACCGAACTTGGTGGGTGTAATCTCTCGATCACGTCCACCTTGGCTTTGTCTACTTCAATTCCCTTGGATGAAATCTTGTGGCCGAGCACTATTCCTTCATCTACCATAAAATGGCATTTCTCCCAATTGAGGACTAAATCAGTTTCTTCACATCTTGCCAACACCCTCTCTAAATTGCCAAGACATCTGTCAAAGTCATTACCAAAAACAGAAAAATCATCCATGAAGATCTCAAGGAAGTCTTCGACCATGTCTGAAAAGAGTGCCATCATCTTTAGAAGGTTGTCGGGGCGTTACACAATCCGAATGACATCCTTCGGAAAGCATAAGTACGGTATGGGCATGTGAAGGAAACTAGCTCTAGCCTTGCTTTGGCAAGTGATCCTGTACATACACACAAAACACACCAAAGCAGCATCTTTTCTCACAAAAACTACCAAGTTATGTAATCAAGCTCAACGATGGAAGGAAACATGGATTAATGCATGAATGGCTAATTATGCAACTAATATGAGCCTAAGTCTAACAATAATATGAGTAAAAAGGGTAAGAAAAATAGTACTTTTGAACATTTATCAGCATACTCCATAACAATCAGAATCCAATGTACAAGACTCGTATCGGTACGGTGTCTACCTGTATCGATACGCAATGCATACTCTATAACAATCAGAATCCAATGTACAAGACTCGTATCGATACGGCTGGAGAACTGTACCGGTACGGGTTGACCAAGTTAACCATTTCGATACGCTCTAGAGACTGTATCGATGCATTTAATTTTCCAAATCACAGTGTTGACTTTTCGTATCGGTACGCCATTTGACGTATCGATACGCATTGTTGACCGTTGTTGACTATGTCTAAATATGCATACCAGTATCGATACGCCCTACACTGTAATGACATAAATTGTCTGATTTTTATCAAATTTAACCTATCAAACAATATCCAAATACAGTGAGATTTTACCAGCAAATTAATATCAACATAATCTACTAGCGTGCCAATTTTCATGATCTTATGAATTCGTTTACTAGGTTTTCACCTTTTTAGCCACTTAAGCCAATTGTACCATTTTAAGCCTTTACTAAAAGTCATTTTAAGC